>CANYCX012687179.1:0-10286 GCA_948193385.1 Breynia disticha f. nivosa
CTCACGTCATCATATCAACACCATATCACGTTAATTGTAATTGCAACATACAACCATATCATTCGTATTCATTTCCAATTTTATATCAATTTCACATTTTACCATTTATCACATTTGATCACAATTCAATTATAAATTCGATCACTCAATCAATATCATATATAAATTTTTGTATTCATTAAATTTAAGTGAGTTAGACTACTCACCTATCGACGAAAATACTCGGACCTCTGCGTGCTCTGGCCCTTCCCCGACCGTCTTATCTGTCGTCCTATATAAATCATATATATATATATATATATATATATATCTTTATATAAGATTCTATATAATTATAATAATAATGCATTCCCTAAAAATTTCATTACTTTTTCTTCTCGTTCTTACAAACCCTAAACCTAACCATAGAAATTTTTGAATTTCTCTTTCATCATCAATTCATCAATCTAAGTTAATTCTATAATCTTTTTAACATTCATTTCTATAATCATTTCGATAGTAAAACTAGTAAAACTCATAAAAAAGTCATGATAACTTTGATATTACCTGTTTCGACTATACCAATGAATCCCTAGCTCGAGATTACGAATGATCGAATCAATTTTCTAACTAAATCTTTAACTCTCTCACTAAATCTCTCCCCTTTTCCTCAGCTTTCTCTCTTTCCCTTTTTTCTGAAAATTTGAATTGGTTCTTGAATGTTCTGATGAAATTCTCGTGTAAACGAAACTTATATTTTTTCACGAAACCAGACAACTACATGTGGTGGGATGTGGATTACGTGTGGTCGTGCCGACCACGCATTTTCCTACCCTCTACTACGTGTACTTTTCTATTTTTATGCTTCCTTTGATTCTTTGTTTACTTAACATCAACCTTCTTTCAACTTTCCTTAAACTTGTATCTAATAATTTATTTTTGTCATTCTATCACCTAAATTCTTATTTTTATTAAACATTTTACTTATTACATTAATTATGTGTTTGGACAAGGATGTTATAAATCTTCCCCTTAAAGAATTTCGTCCACAAAATTCAATTCTATGTTTCTTTTACTGATATCTATCTTATATGTTTCTATATGCAAATGAAATTACTTATTATAAATAAAGTATACTTGTAAATAGATGTGGATATTCTTTTCTCATTCTATTGTCTGTTTCTCATGTTGCCTCTTCCAAATTATGATGCTTTCAGAGAACTTTAACCATTGGAATCTGTTTGGTTCTTAGCTGTTTCATCCTATGATACACAATCTGAACAGGTTCTTCTTTATAGGTTAGGTTTCTAAAATTTGTACTTATGATTCTAGTATAACATGGGTAGGATCTGATCTATATCTCCTAAGCATACTCACAAGGAAAATATCGTGAATCTGTACTAACTCTGAAGGTAAAGCAAGTCTATAGTCCAAAGAACCAATCCGCTCTATAATCTCATATGGTCCAACGTATCTGGGACTCAATTTTCCTTTATTTCTAAATCTCATCACTCCTTTCCAGGGCAAAACTTTTAAAAACACCATTTCTCCAACTTCATATTTCATTTCTCTCATATGCTAATCATAGTAACTCTTCTATCTATCTTGTGTAGCTTTTAATTGACTTTGGATCAGCATAGCCTTTTCAACTGTTTCTTGCACAGGTTTAGGTCCTTCAAATATTTCTGCCCCTTCCCTATCCCAATAGATTGGACTTCTACACTTTTGTCCATATAGAGCTTTATACGGTGCCATACTAATGTTACTACGATACTGATTGTTGTAAGAAAATTCCATCAATGGTATGTATCGATCCCAAGAACCTTGAAACTCCAGAACGGAAGGTCACAATATCTCCTCTAAAGTCTTTATAGTCCTTTCTGTCTATCCATCAGTCTGTGGGTAAAAAGCAGTACTGAAATTCAATTTTGTACCCATCGCACTCCGTAACGTCAGCCAAAATTTGGAAGTAAACCTGGTGTGACCCCCATATAAGACTACCACTTTCGCTCATATATTTATTTTTCCTTTCCCGTCAAATGATACTCGAACTTGGAAATCATGGATTTTGAAAACGACAATTCGAAAATAAGTTATAAAAATATACATTGTATTACTTTACGTAAAACTATACAAAGTTTACGAAGGAAAATACTCTAAAAAGATCTAGGGGTACAAAATACATATGGTTATTAAAGAAAAGGAACCAAAATTATTCCATTTCAATGATAACCTAGCAAAATAATGTATGCACTATCACATATTCAAATACAAAGTGTTGTATGAGATGATCAAAGCAACCCTAGTGCACAGCCCACCTCGGTTCTTCAATTCTTTAAATTTGAGTCGGAGCAACAAAGTGGTCTACACCTTCGCGTCCAAAATCCCCTCAAGTTCCTGCCCAATATGGCAGGCATAAAACATGTGAGTCGTGAAATTCCGTAAGTAACACTTACCGAAATGGACAACCTTCCTAAAACATTTACCATTCACACATACATGCCTATAATCAGACAAGGTCATCTATTCATACAATATTGTGAACCTATCAATACCATCACACATATATTTCAATCAATTCTTACAAAAGAACATCTCTTTAGTGAAATTGAATAAGAGTTATATGTTTTACATAAACCATGATACATTCTAAAACATAGGATCAATATATAGCATATGAACATAAATGAACACACTTGGATACATTTAGATATATTTAGACACAAACTATTCAGCCCTTTCTTGAATAGATAGGCAGTCACGATTGTTATTGATACAATCACGTTCGAGACTCCCTCAATATTCACCAATATGTGGGTCAGAATGGCAGTCACAAACGTGACTAGCATGAGTCACGAACGTGGCTACCATTCAGTTCATGAATGCTTTGCCTCAAGAGTGAATTATGAATGTGATTGGGCTTGATCACGATCGTCGTTCACTTTCAGAAATCATCAAAAAGGCAACCATATTTGGCCAGAAGACCAGTCACAATCGTGACTGAGACCAATCACGTTCGTGACTAGAGCAAACCCTCACCAAACCCTAGCCACTCTTGGCCAGAAAGCCAGTCACATTCATGACTGGTTTTGTCACCAAAAATGGTGACAGAATGCCAGTCACAATTGTGGTTGGGATCAGTCACATTCGTGACTGGTGTTCTACCACTAACACTTAGCCAATTTTGCCACATCAAATACCACAATTGGCAAGGATTTTTCAAGCAAGTTTCAAGGAAATATACCCCACAAGTTATACCAATTCATACAACATACATAACCAAGTGTCTACATGCTCAAGCTACACATACCATGGCATCAAAATCTCACAATTTGGCAAACAATCCATACCAAACATCAAAGCATACCAATAATTTCCATCTTCAAACCACTACATACAGGATCATTTCATTAAGTACTTCATGCACATCTATGTCATATGATAGAAATGGAAATGCATGCCAACTAATGCCCTCCTAAGCATAATCAACATGATCCCGATTTTGTTTTAAGTTACACCATGTTTTGGCCATAATGTTATCGTTTGCAAATGGGCCTTGTCAGTCGGGAGTATCGGTTAAATTGGATCCATTTTTATGCCCTGTTTTGGCCTTAATTTTTGCCCTTATTTGGCCTGGCACATTCGTACACTAAGGTTCCCGATCAGTTTACCACCGTGCCTCGATGTAGCATTGGTTATATGCTCACTAAGAGCCCTTTTTATTTCATTTACTTTGCTCTTTATGAGCCCGAATGTATGAATGATGTGTGCATAAATCATGCAACCAACTCATGCACTAATACTCTCAATATGTCATGTTTTATGATGAAAGGATAAGTTCAACCATCATACCATCTCAACACATATAATCAACCACTCAGTAAGCATAACCAAACAACCAAGATAACTGTCATATGAACAACAATCATTCAAGCTTCCACATCCAACATACTCATCAACTGACACTTCAATTACATGATCAAGCATCCATGAAACAAATCATACAAGCCACATACATATTCAACACCTTGAGTAACAATCAATTGAATAACAATCCCAACAATCAAACCACACAATTCTCATTCAAGAAAACCACACAAACTAAGGAAGGTTGCGCTCGTGTTACTTACCTCACAAAAAGGCATAACGGCTCGGTTGGGAACCTCCCTCACTAATGTTCATGTTTCTTATTAAAACATGTTAAATTTTTATATCAATATTAACTTTATTAAGTGAGGAAAAATGAATTCATGATTCATCTATACTAGATATGCCTTCTTAATTCTCTCTCCTCTCCATTAATGTCTCCTTACCTACCTTTAACATTATCAATTTCCTCCGCATTAAGCATCCTCCTTCTCAACTACCACCTATACTCCTCTTTTCATCAACCACTATTAATTCACTGTTAATGCATTCCATAAGTTCATTTAGGTATCTTTTAATGATCCTCACTCTCCAATATATGATAAATATCCTACCTTTTACTCTTTTCCTACAAAACCCTAATCCTTTTTTTACTTATGTTCCAAGCTTCCTCACCATGCAACACCCAATGAAATTGATACTTGAAACACTATCAATGGACTTCTAGGTAGTTTACCTAAGCGACAAAACACAGAAAAACTCTGGTCACAAAAAATCCAAATTCGTCACTTTGCAGGGGTTGCTTTCTATCACCAATTTTGGGCATTTAAAACATGATTTAACGCAAAATATGATTACTACTAGGTAGTATACATGTTAAGCTTTCCAAAGAAAGAGATATGTGGTCAGGAAACTAGGGTTTTAGGAAAAACGGGATTCACAAGAAAGAGAGGAGGAATAGTTATCGAGATTAGATCACCGACTGATTTCAAAACTGCCTAACAATAGGGTTTCGTGAGGAACAATGGTGGCGAAGGTTTTGAGCTATGGAAGACGAGTGTGGAGGAAAGTAACGTATGTGTGTGTGGTGGAAGAGAAAGAGAACTAGGGTTTATATGGTCACTCGGTTTGAAGATTATGCCCCTTTTGGACTTTTCCACTCAGTCCAACAAATCCCGATTCTTATTTCCTCTAACTTATAAGTTTGTACGTCAATTCCCACTCTCCTTCCACCGAATTTTATTTTAAACATTTCGTAAAAAATTTATTCTCATTTTTCATGTATTTCTTTTAAAATTTTAATGAAATGGAAATTTAGGGCGTTACACCTGGGATCTCTATTTGATACTATATAAACAGGAATACCATGTGATCAGACTATCTCTCGTATGTATAACTCTGCCAACTGTTCAAAAGAGATTCCGATTTTAATTAGTAAGAAATGCGCAGTTTTGGTCATTCTATCTACAATCACCCAAACCGCATCTTTACCCGATTGTGTCCATGGTAATCCTATCATAAAATCCATAGTTATTTGTTCTCACTTCCAGACTGGTATCGATAATGGTTGAAGTTTTCCTGTTGGTGCCTGATGTTCAGCCTTTACCTACTAACATATTAAACATCTGGATACGAATTCAACTACATCCTTCTTCATGTTGGGACACCAATAGTATTGTTTCAGAGTATTGTACATTTTCGTCATTCCTGGATGCATAGCATATGGAGCATTATGTGCTTCATCCAGTATCCTTAATCTGATCCCCTCAATATTAGGTACACATACTCTGGATCCCATCATCAATAAATCATCAGCTAATTGAAATGGGGTCTCAATACCCAGATCAATCTGTTCAATCATCGTTACAAATTCTTCATCTCATTTCTGTGTTGCATGTATCTTTCTTGAGAACATTGGTAGAACCATTAATGTTGATACTAACATTCCCAATTCAGTTATCTCTAGCTTTGTATTCAAGCTTCGTAAAGCTATCAAATCAGTTATACGTGTTAGGTGTAAGCTAGATATAGCAACACTCAACTTTCTGCTCAGTGCATCAGCAACCACATTCACTTTACTGACATTGATCATTCCACTGAATAGAAACATTCTTTCTCAGTAGTCGTGTCAGTGGTGTAGCTACAATCGAGAACCCCTCCAAAAATCTATGATAGTAACCTGACATACCCAAGAAACTACTTTTCTCTATAACTGTCTAAGGAGGTTCCCAATTCACTATTGCATCAATTTTCTTTGG
Organism: Breynia disticha f. nivosa; assembly: GCA_948193385.1. Classification (NCBI taxonomy): domain Eukaryota; kingdom Viridiplantae; phylum Streptophyta; class Magnoliopsida; order Malpighiales; family Phyllanthaceae; genus Breynia; species Breynia disticha. The sequence continues at coordinate 6,105 of CANYCX012687179.1, forward strand.
ATCTACTGATATTCCTTGTCCAGATATAACGTGTCTTAAAAAGACTACATGATCCAACCAAAACTCACTCTTGCTAAGTTTTGCACACAACTATTTTTCTTGCAAAATTTGCAAAACTATTTGCAAATGTTCATTATGTTCATCGGTATTCCTCGAGTAAATCATTATATCATCTATGAATACAATCACAAACTAATCGAGGAAGGACTGGAATATATTGTTTATCAGTGCCATAAATGCTGCTGGAGCATTAGTTAAACGAAATGGCATAACTAAAAACTCATAATGACCATACTGAGTTCGAAAAGCAGTCTTTGGAATATCTTCCTGTGCTATCTTTAATTGATGATACCAGATCTTAGGTCAATTTTGGAAAACATTGTGGCACCTTACAATTGGTCATGTAGATCATCAATACAGGGCAATGGATATTTGCTTTTCAGTGTTACTTGATTAAGTTTGCGATAATATAAACATAACCGCAATGTTCCATCTTTCTTTCTAACAAATAACACAGGTGCTCCCAAACGTGAAACACTAGGTCGAATGTAACCTTTATCAAGTAACTCTTGCAATTGTTTCTTTAGTTAATGTAATTCAGATGGTTCCATTCTGTTCGACTGTATGGATATGGGTGCCGTACAGGAATTAACTTAATAGTACACTCCATCTCTCTATTAGGAGGTAATCCTGAGAGATCCTCTGAAAATATGTCAAGGAACTAATCTACTATTGGTATTCCTTTTATGTTTTCATTCAGTGTTGTTCTATCAACAATATGGGCTAAATAAGCATCACATCTGTCTCGAATCAACTTAAAAGCTTGAATAGCTAATATTAGACAACTAGGCACAAGTTTTTTGTCCACAAAATATTACTTTATTTTTTTCTTTCGTTTCAATTATGACTTCTTTGGTATAACAATCCACTTTAGCTCGATAATGAGCTAACCAATCCATACCTAAAATTAGTTCAAACTCTATCAAATCTAATGAAATCAAATCAACTGTTAATTATATGTTTTGTATCTGTATTTTACAATCTTTGTGGATTTTGTGTATCCACATCATTTCGCCAAATGGAGTATAAAATCCCAGGCTCTGTGTTAGTGTTTCAGGTTCAACTTTTACTACATGTGTTGTTATTCTTGCATTTACAAACGAATGTGTAGAACCAAGATCTATCAATGTATAAACAGAAACACCGAATAAATGTAGCTCACCTATGATAACCTTAGGGCATCTGCTGCCTCCTCTCGAGACATCATAAAAACTCTAGCATGTCCCTGAGTTTGAGTACCAAAGGCTCCTCTACCTTGGCTAGACGCTGAAGTAGAAGCAGCTATTCTACCCCATCCTCGAGCACCATTAGTCGTAGCCATCAGATCACTACTATAAACAACAGATGGTACCTGAGAAAAATCTCTCATTATCTCTCCTCTAGCTCCTCTCTCATGATAAGCTCTCGTAAAATGTCCCTGCTGACCACATGCATAACAACCTACTATCAACATCCTACACTCACCTGTATGAAGCCTCTGACAATGTGGACAAAGAAGTCTAGTAGGTCCTGACACCGTCGCTGAACTACTCTGTCCTCCCCGACCTGATCCTCTACCACAATAAGCCAGATAAGAAAATGGTCGTGATCGGCTTGTAGTAAATCTTTGAAATTCGGTACAAATAAGGGTAAACTCAGTCCTCTTACCCGGTCTTCTAGACTCTCATGGAGCTATTACCCTCTTATGTTTACTTGTTTTTTCCTCTTCCTCATCATCATTAACCTTAAAAAGTTCTTCAGCTCTGATCGTTGCATCTCTCAACACTGTATAATCACTTCTCTCTGTCTTAGGGATTTGTTTGCAAATTTTCTTATTTAAACCATCCTTAAATAATCTGCATTTATCCATATTAGTCGCAATGTAGCTCGCAGCAAAGTGTGACAGCTGGGTAAACTGTAACTCGTATTCAGCTACAGTCATCTTCCCCTACTTTAAATCTAACAGCTCCTTTCTTTTTGCATTCATATATACCTCCGGTAGGTACTTCTTTCTAAACTCTCGTGAAAAATCCTCCCAAGATATAATTCGTGGAAACTCCAAAGAATGGGGAATTGTCTTCGGCCATTCATACACATCACCCTGTAACAATGATACTGCAAACTCTAACCTGTCCTCCATACTCGTCTGCATCATCTCAAAGACTCTGATAATTTGATCCAACCACTCCTATGCCAGTCGTGGATCTGTAGTACCACTGAACTCTACAGCTCCTAACTTCTTCAATTCTTTAAAGTTTTTGGTTTTAATCTGATGATATGTCAAAAGTGAATCTTTATACATAGGATAGTAAGGTGGGGTAGTGGATAAGGATAGGCTAGTCCATACTACGAATAGTTAGGTCATACTGTGTATCTCTCGATCCTGTAAGTGATAACTGTACTGTAGGGACTACTACTCCCTCTCTTAGTAGGATGTCAGGGCTCAAACATATCTATAAAACAAAATGAAACTAATTAAGCACACATTTCATACAATAATGATGCGAATGCAATCATAAATCATATATCAATAACATATCCAGGGATCATATCTCTGCTCTGATGCCAAATTAAAACGTCCTATACTTATTACCGTATTACTCATTTACTATTAACTTTTCTTACTATTAAAGTTCATAATATTTAAAAATTTTCTGATCACACTCACGTCATTCATTATCATTAACCATCGTTCATTATACACACAAGTATGTTATATAATCAATTTATAGTTGCTCCTCTACACACTTGGAATATCTATCGTAATAGTTAACACATCCATGGATTAAGCTTTGTGTTAAACTAATACACCCTTATATTCTTTAATATGCAACTTCATACTTTAAGTTGAACTGTTATATAACGGCTACAACCTGAATATACCCATAGTACAAGGTCCATTCCTGTGAAAAAAAAGTTGAACACAACAATTGTTCTCAGGCGCTATCAACATATTAAGCAACATACACCTTAATAATTATCTAAATCTCAAACAACAAGAACCTCAGATATATACGCATATATGTATGTAACATCAATCTCAATAAACAAGTATCTGTATCAATCCATAAACAAGTATCTGTATCAATCCATCAAAAAAATATCATATGTGTAAGCAAAATATCCAACAGCACTCAAAATATCCTAGGCCCAGCTCTGATGAGGAGAGAGAAAATGGTCTTAGAGTAGCAGTCGACCCACCTATCAAGTATAAACCTCTATCTCTGCTCTCTGTTAGATCCTCAAACCAAAATTCGTAGTTGCATGAGTTGCTGGATCAGTGAATAGTCATTAAATTAACCAAGTTATCAATTGAATATACGAATCCATTATTAATAATAACAATAAGCATAACATAATAAACTATGTACATTCACAAGTGTTCTTTCTATAAATCATATAATGATATTTCTGTACATCCGTATCTTTACCATGCAACGTAATTGATTATCTGTACTGTAGCATAACAATGTACTGTGTAAACCCCTCTACAAAAATGATCCTATGAAAGGATCCCCCCTCTACAGTATAAACTCTTCTACGTATGATCGATCATATATCACCAATCCTCAGCTCATCATATCAACACCATATTAACACCATATCATGTCAATCGTAATCGCAACATACAACCGTATCATTCGTACTATAACGTACCTGTTTGCATTCTCATTTTGCTTGTACCTGTTTGCGATTCGATAATGTAAACGTATTCGTTTCCAATTTTATATCAATTTCATATTTTACCATCTATCACATTTGAACACAATTCAATTATAAATTTGAGCACTCAATCAATATCATATATAAATTTGTGTATTCATTATATTTAAGTGAGTTAGACTACTCACCTGTCAACAAAAATACACGAACCTCTGCGTGCTCTATTCCTGCCCTGACCATCTGGTCTGTCGTCCTATATAAATCATATATATATTATGACCCCCAAATTCAAACATCACTCACGTATAAACTTCCCTCCTGCAAGTAATACCTGAACTAGGAAATCAAGTTTTTGATTTTTGATAATATAAGATAAACAATTTAGAAATAAAATTGAAGGACATAGAAAAACAAAACTCATCTTTCATATTTAGAAACATGTACAAAGTTTACAAGGCATGTATTGTTTTAAAACAACTT
>CANYCX012687944.1:0-12946 GCA_948193385.1 Breynia disticha f. nivosa
TTAGGTAGTGGAGTAGGTGTTTGATCCGAACCACTCTAAATCATTTGTGTTCTTTGTTGTTTGTTTTTATTCCGCAAAAATCTGCCATCTCCATCCAAGCTCTATTCAACCCCCCCTTCTAGAGCTTGCCTAGATCCTACACCAATAATTAAGTGGGTTGTGCCAAGGAATTGGTGGCATGATTGGAATGGCACGAGACGTGCCTAAGGAAAGTGGGTCATGCCGAGCTGAATAGCAAGCGGTGCCGACTCTTAAAGGTTCAATTTAATTTCAGAAGCTTGTAGAAAACCTTACAGAACTTCTGGAAAACAAAAGAGAAAAGATAGAAACTTTAGAGAGTGCTTGCAGAAGGATTCATAGTTAAAGCTTGATGGCTTTTCGTGAAAAATAGCAGGTAACTCCTTGTTCTTAAATATGAAACTATTGTGGCAGTAATTTGCATAAAAGGGTTTCGGTTTTGTGGTTTATGTTGGATGAGTTGCTGAGTTTCATAAGATTAAGTGTAATAGAGCTATAGAAAGGTATTTATATGAGTGTTGGCAGATTTATGAAGAGACGATTGTGAGGGAATAAATTGACTTTGATGTGAAATTGATGATTTGAGTTAGCTTAAAGTTATGAATAACTTTGTGAGTGAGTTAGGAAGAGTAATTGAATTACTTGTGATATTTCAACAGTTTGGATATGCAAGAAAAGTTATGAACTAAAGATGTTGGGATAGACTATGTTGAGGTTTCTGTGAAATTATTGATAGTAGATGACTTGGAGTTTGTTAAGCTTTTTCTGAATGGTGTCGGAAAAGAAATAGGAGATCATTAATAATAAAATGTGTATGAATTTATGTGATAGGGATTCAAAATGGAGCTTGGATGAATTGGAGCATGTATGGAATTGGTTTTATGCTGAATTTATGGAAGTTAAGGTAAGTGGCTTCCACTTACAAAATGTTATGCTTATTGTTAATAGAGCAAGTATTATGAGAAGTGTTCCTACACTTGATCATATTAAAATACGAGAAAATAAATCCAAGCTTAAAAGTTTAAGTGGAAGTAAGGGAAGAAGTGAACTTGTAAGTGTTCCTACACTTACTAAAATATATCTTGCAATTGTTCTTATTTGCAAAATGTTGATTAAGTTTAGAACTTAAATGTTCTTAGATAAATTGAATGAAAACTTGAGAAGCTTAAAAGCTTAAATATAAGAATAAAGGGAGAAATGCCCATATGTATAAATATACTAAGCTAGATGTGATTTCTTGCTTAATTTGATTTATGAGCATGATTGAGATATGACTTGATTGTGTTCTTGCCTTGATTGTGACTTGTATGCTCATTTGAGATGTTGTTATTATTAAAGCATGGACTTGCTTTGTTGATGAGTATACATTATATTAATTGAGATTGTGTTTGGTATGCTCTGTGTGATTATATGTCTGTTGATTTTATGTTCCCTTATGGTTGACATGTTAGCATGTGACTTGCTTTGGCATATTCATATTGAGCATGAGACTTGCTTGATTGTTGAGCATACTTGTGAGTTGATTTGTGGCTATTTGGATGTATATATTAATTCATTGTGTTGCATGACTTGTGTGACACTGGGCCTATTGATTATATTGCGCAAGACGCGCAATGTTGGTTGAGAGATTCCCAACGATTCCGTGATTTATTCACGATGCCGAGTGAGAAGCTCGATGTCGTGTGAGACGCAAGATGCTGCGTGAGACTCACGATGCTGGTGAGACACCGATGAATGATGTAAGACTCCAGAGCATTCGCATATGTGTGTCCATGAGATTCATTTGCATACATGAGACATATGACATTCATATTAGCATTTGATTATTGTTGTTTGATTATCAATGCTGACGTGTTTGATTTTTGCGTACATGATGAGACTTTATGTGTATTATACTGTGGATATGATTGACATAAGATGTGTTGATTAAGCTTTATGCTTGGTATGTGGTTCTTATATGAGTTAGTTGTGCTTTGCTTGGATTCCACTCTTAGTTGAGTTTTATATGCTAATTGTAGTGTATAAGTGACATGTATAATATACTGGGAAGGTATATGTTTCAAAGCACATAACACTACTCAAAGAACACGAAAATAGAATTGGATTGGTAAAGTCCGTAGCTCAGCACGTCACCGTGTTGGTCAACACGCCCTTGTGTTGTTGGGTAATCTGGGAAAGATTACGAGCACGCCCTCGTGCTCAAGGAGACACGATCGCGTTTCTTGAAAAATGATATGATCGAGCATGACTCGTGTTAAGGTTAGCACGACGTGTCGACTGGAAAATCAGAGATTAACATGTCCTCGTGTTTATTGAGCACGCCCGTGCTTACTGAGTTTTTCCTGCACTTCATTTTAACAACAATATAATTAGCACTTACTGAGTATCTTTATACTCACCCCTTTGGTTGTTTTAATGATGTGCAGGTACAGCAGAATTCCTACAAAGAGGATTCGAGTACGTATTGAGCAAACTTGGATAATGTTTGTAAAAGAGTTTTCAATTGCTTTACACTCTGTGTTATCACTTTCTTGTATAAAGTTTTATACATGATTATTGTTAACTCTTCTTAATTATCCATGTTTTTATTGAATGAATTTGAATTTTTGGTAATTAACGTTTGGTTATTATTATTATTATTTAAAAATGAGTTCAAATTGGAAAATTTATTTGAAAAATTTGATCTCCACAAATAGAGCCCACCTACAAATTCTTTCACTCTTGTGAAACGATTTACAAGTACCAACGCCGTCATGGGAGAGGTTGGTTTATGCTGCTGACGTAGTGGGTATAAACCCACCATTGCAAATGCTCTAAGTATTACCATTCTTTTCCTTTACTTACAACTCTATTGAAACATAAAAACTCTTTCTAAACAAACATTAGAGATTATCTATCTTTTTTTTTTCTTCTTTATCCTTCTCTACATCTCATCTAAACACATTTTAAAAAACTCAAATCAATTCTAAAATCAAATTCTAAATCAAATTAAATAAACTCATTTAGAAAGTTAAATAAATCACATAAATAATAAAAATTCAAACTCAAACTAACTAAAATTATTATTTAAACCAAACAATTTCACTCACAAATTATTATTTCAACACAACCCTAACCTCAATATATCCTTTTCTCTTTTTTTAAACTACTCTCTCTCCCCCCTCTCCTCCCTCATCTTCTAAATTTGTATTCTTCTCCTCACCTTTTTCATTAGTCGTCCTCTTGCTTTCATATTCTCTCTCTGTCCCCCATCTCCATTGATTTTCTCTCCTTTTTAACCTATTGTCCTCTTGTAGTCCCTCGTTCTTTGTTCTAATCTATCTCAAGTTCAGTCTTTATGTACAACTTGGTGATTTTGATTATTGGTAATTTTTTTTGCTTGTTTTTTCAACTTGGTGGTTTATATTTGCGTTTATGGCATATTGTGGCATTTGTGTTTTTTTTTACAAAGGGAAGAAGGAAACTAGAAGGACGTATAAGTGAAATAGGAAAAATTATTGATAATTCTTTAAAACTATTGGGACTGTACCCCGTATGAGATTTGTTGTTGTGGCACATCATTTTTTTTCTAAGATGTTGGATATTAGGGACTAGAATGAGCAATATCAAATGTGTAGGAATTGAAAAAAATAACATTTTAAATTTGAAGGACTGTTATAATATTTATGCAATTTTATGTAAAAAGAATTTATTTCAAAATTAATAATTTAGTAAATAAACCCTAATTTGTAAGTTTTTTGGACATAAGAGCGGCCGCCGATACCACCCCCTTCCGCCGACGACAAATCATTAAAGATAAGATTATATAGAAGAAAATGCAAGGAGATCTCTCGAAAAGTCTATTAAGGTATACATTAATTTATCAATTTGGATTATCAAATCTAAAAGACCGTAAAACTTACGTAAGTATACCCAAGTGTACACCGGTTCCAGTTCCGATGACCGACGGTGTTTATAATACAAATCAGCAATTTATAATTAAAAAAAAATTAAATAAAAGCAATTAAAAAAGAAAAGGATTACCTAGGAATTTCTTGGAAGGTTTGGGACGAGTGGTCCTATTATTTAGGGAACGGAAACGAGGTTTTCCGACATAAAATCCCCTGAAACTCCTTTTATATACCAAAAAATCATCCGACTCCGTTTCCGAATTGGATACGTACAAATGGGCAGTCTCGAACGGAACATATCTCCTTAACATTTTCTCAATTATATATTTTTTTTCAAATTTTATGGATTGTTACTGCAGGCTACCTACTCTATTTATAATATTCTAACTGGTATTTTTATTCAAATTAATCAAAATAAATAAGAAGGGTGGGTCCACCTCTTTCTTTATTTGCATGTTTTACAATTGTTCTTTACTTCCCACTTCTTCTTTCTTCTTTTTCATTTTACTCCTCCCTTTTACTTTCTCTTTCTTATTTTTATTATTTATTTATTCCATTCTAATAAAAATATAATATTGATGGAATTAATTTTCAGTCTATATAAAGCATGATTGCATTCCATATAGGCCATGCATGGAGTTATTCACATTTTTGGAGCTCATAGCATAGCCTCTTCATAATTAAACAACTTGTATAATATATATATAATAAATGTGGTGTATAAAATATGAAATAAAAAGGAATTTCCATTCATTGTACCTTAAGTAAGTGATCAGCTGAAAATTACAAAGTCTGGTGTCAAAGAAACAATAATATCCGATCGAGACCCTTCATCCAAAATTCAGACCAACACTCAAACTCATGTCACTGCCTATCTTCCTAATTACTGTCACTACCAGTAAATACTGACTGTAGAAAATATCAAAATTAGGAAATCGGTTGTGTTTACATACTTTTTTGGTTTAGGGTTTCCTAGCTAGCTAGCGATGAAACGGAAAGCATTCGAAGTGAATCATGTATCATTCCAGACTGTGAAAGCAGGAGCTCCATGGCAAGTGAGAGGCATATTATTAGACCTTGCAGTGGGTGGAGATGTGAGTGCTGGAACTCCTGTTGGCACCCAATGGTTTTCACCTGACGTGTAGTACATGCTTCTTCCGCTATATGCATCCCCCGTCGTCCCATACATATTCTCGTATCCCTGCTGATGACTTCCTTGGTTTGCTATAACCGTTGCAACTGGAATTGCAAAGCTACCATTACCTGCTTCATTCCCATGTTCTCCTCCTCCGCTTCCAAACACCACTGAATTAGAACCAGAACTGTGTTCCATTGAAGGTGAATCCAAGTTAATGAGGTTGTGCAAAACAGACGGTTCGAAGAAGTTATGAGTGTTCCCAAGCTGAAGCTGATGAGCTTCCTGGAAGGAGTGATCATGCTCAGAATCTTGTTCTTGCTTACACCAAAACCTCTGAGGGTGAGGATATGGATAGTGCATGGTGAAAGGCTGCGGTTGTTGGAAGGAAAGTGTAGGCCATGCATAGTTGCTTATACCATCGGAGAGTTGAGAGGTGATGTTGTTTTCTTCTGTTCGAGCCAAGTGGTCGGCTTTTTCAGCATCTTTGAGTCGTTTAGCAGCGGCACCTATTGGCAAGGTGCTGCTTTCTAGTATGCTGTTCACGTCGTATCTACTCATGTCGAAGTTTGTGACTGCATTCAGTCCCCGAAATTTTATTGCTGCGATGTCATATGCCTCCGCTGCCTCCTCTTGTGTGCCTAATTCACCGTATGAAAACCGATTAATTAATGCAGCAGTTCATTAAAAAAAATGAACAAGGTGAAATTGAAGATGAGTGCCTACAGAAAGTCCCCAAGTAAAGGTCCTTGTTCCCTGCAACTCTTCCAATTCTTGCCTGCCACCTTCCATGTTGATGGTGTCTGCATTCGGATTTAATACCAACTCAAACTTTAACAAATTTACGAAACCTGTAGGAAGATCTTAAGATCAAATACCTGGTAACACCCCGATAAATGGATGCACCCCGAGAGAAGCCGCTGCTCTTCCTGTGATGTAATCGAGCAGATATAATTTCATTAAGCTATAGAGTGCTTATAAATAGGAAAAAGAAAGTACCTTCTCAAAGAGGCAACGTATTCCTGCCTTGTCATGTGCTTCATTTCTTCTATTTCCTTTTCGTAATTGCCAATCTGATTTTTTTTAATGAAATTAAGATAAGCGTTAATAACAATACAAGTCCACCATAACCAACAAAACCCCGTTATTAGGCAACTTTTACGGAGCGCATTATCTACTTCTGCATGTCATTCAAAATGCCAATGACTGACCCTCCATCTTTTACGATGCATTTGTTTAAGTTTTTCGTATTAAAAAAAGATTTAAATCCCATTGCACTTGCATTGGAAAATGTGAAATTAGCACAATGTGCAATGTATTGTTTGGAGTGAGAACGAGGTGTACATTGGAGTTTTCCACATTAAGAAAAAAAAAAAGAACAGCATATATAAGGTTGAAGAATGAGATGGACTCACAGGAAAATTGGTAGTTGTAGTGGTACCCCAATACTTAAGTGCTGCTAAATCATAAGCTCTCGCAGCCTTTTCTTCCTTGTCATAACCACCTGTATATATGATCCAATGTAGCAATATCATCATCAGATAACTTCATTCGTTTGTCTTCAATTTTGATAATAAAGAAACTTTTGAAAACTCAGAAAAAAAGTAGTCGAGCTTACCTAAATAGACTGCAAGTCCCGAATCAAATGTGTCAAATATTATCCGAACATAGAAGTTAGTTTGGATCGTTGGACATATAAATTTAGCAAAAGAAATTAATCAAATCTAATATTTAAACACAAGAAATTAACCCAATACCTTGCCTTCCCTTTCGAGTTTGTCCTTCTCTTCTGCAACTATTATCCCAAAGATGAGCTTCATATCTACCTGTCCATCTATGTCTGCACCCAAAAAAAACTCGCCCCAATCTTCCTATTATTGTCAAAGCCGCTTTAAAAGAAAGCTCACAAACATATAGAGACTTATATTACCTCGTCACACCCCGGTATATTGAAGTTCTTTGGCCAAAAGTGTCGATAGATTTTCTTGGCACAGCCTCAATAGCTCCAGCAGCTACTTGAGGATCGCTAGGCGCTGTGTTCTTGTTATTATCAGATGAAGAAGTTTGATCTCCTCCACTTCCATTACCTTCACCAGTTGCACCCACAAGTGACTGAGACCCTGTACTCATTGATAGCGACAAACTCTGAGCACCACCGTTATTATTTTCAGCTGTTGCCTGAGTGACTGTTGTTGCTGGTTGGTTTCTTAGCCAATTCTTGATCATTGACAAACCTATGGAGTTGTTTGCATTAGCATCTCCACCATTGTTATCGTTTGGTGCATCGTTTGCTGAGGCTGGGAGTTGCAGAGAAGAGTTCTGAAACACATTGAAGTTTGCAGTAGTGGGAGTTTGGTAGTGATCTTGATGGTTGGTAAAGGTTGGAACACCAAGGAAATTTTCCAACTTAGGCGTTTGTTGGGTTTGAGCATTGCATGAAGTGGCCATCAACATAGACAAGTCTGACCTCGTTTTGTAGCAGCTATCTAAACTCTTCATGCTCCAATCTGCCATAAGGTGAGAAAAAACAAATAACTGATCAATCCTTATAAGCTAAACATAACAAGAGCAAAGAAGGAAAACCCTATTTATAATTTTAGAGATGCATGTTAGGGTTTTAGGAGAGGAAATATTTTATACATGATGCTATTCTTGTTTAATTTTTCTTGTTGAAGGGTTAGAAATGAAAGTAGAAAAAATAAAGTACCTTGAGATTGAAGGTTGGGTCTGAAGGGTTCAAGCATACCGAAAGGGGGTACGAAGTTGTGAGATGGAGCTGATGAGTCAGAAGTGAGATCAAAGCAGTCTTGGTGAACATCAGAACCGGAGATTTCATCCCTTTGATAGCCAAGTCTAGAGCCTCCTGTATTTGGTTGTTGATGATGGTCTGATTGAGCTGAGAGGGAGAAACCCAACCAGTTATTCATTGATGCCATATATGTTTGGTGCAGGAATATTAGCACTTTTGAAGTGGTTAGGCGACACAGACAGAACGATGAGATGAAATATAAGTTTGTGCATGCAGGGGGTGAAAGAAGCTATAGAAAACTAGAAGAGCATAGAATAGAAGCGAGAATATATATGCATCATCTCCTCTGAATCAAAAGCAAGAAGAAGAATGATAACAAGCATAACCCTTAAATCCAGTGAAGGGCACTTGATTCTTTCTATTCGCTTTTCCTTGCCACAGCTAATGGGTAGTTGTGTACTTTTGCTGCATAGGCATATATATATATATACTCATCTCTAAACTAACAAACAAAATGAAGGGTTTCTACATTTAAATTATTAATACGAAATATTTAATGGCTTCGTGTATATTAACTAATAATATACCAGAAAATCTACCTCCTCTATATAATAATAACTTGGCAAGGATATGCTGATAAAAATATTGACCAAAAGTAGGAGGGGAGAAGTATAATTTTGAATGAAATGGTGTGCTGCAATTATTATATACGTTAAAGCTAGCTATTTTGGGTTGCACTCCAAAAGTATGCAGAGGCGATTCCAGCTTATCTTCAATATATATTTGACTGTCCATCGTGATTGGTAGTGATATTATCAGATATATATAGACACATACAGAAAGTCATGGTTATGCAAACGGGAAACAAAACTTCAAACAGTTAAGTTGTAGTGATCATGTTATTATGTGGTGCTTGATTCAAGTCTGATATGCGAATATAAATATATATGTTATGAATAGGTGCAAATTAATGTGTGTCGTAGAAGAGGAGCATGTGTATTTCGAAGTAAGAAAATGGAGAAAGTATCTGAGAGGCACCCCTCTCCACACCCATTAATTCAATTCCAGTTGGACGGTAGTCATTTCATTGTCAGCTGCGACCACACCTCTACACCAACCCCTTTCTTTCTGAACCTTTTCATTGCTCTACCTTTGTCACAAATGACATGTTCAAAATATATGTGTAAGTCTCTTTCTGGGACTGCCACAAACACAATCACAGAGGTTGTATTATGCGATGGGGCATATATATCTGATGAGATGAGTGACAGTCCCTGCCTTTAAATGCCCATAACTTTCTCACATTCCATCCATCCCATTCCATCTCATCTACCATTTTTTCTATTATTAATATATATCCCTTTGCTTCTCCAAATCATCAAACTGCTCCCCAGCTTCAAACGGGAGTCTCTCTCTCTCTCCACTTGTTTCAATTATTCATGCATGTCTGACACTTCCCCTACCTTCCTCCTTTTCAAACCAATATAACTTCTTGTGCTATTTTTTCATTCACTTACATTCCATTTAAAACGCAAATTAATCCAAAATGGAGTAAAATATAGGGGTGGCTACTCTTTTTGCACCCCTCTAAGTGGCCATTAGCCCCTGTCTTTCGGGTTTTATGCTTTTTTTTTCCCTGTTTTCTCTCCGTTTGTATAATGCTTTTCTACTGTTGAAAGGGAGACAGATTGGATGCATGGGAAATCAATTTCCAAAAGGATTATACAAGTTGAAACAATTATGCAATTCACTGCCTTTTTTATAGCTTTTTGTGAACCCCATGCATGCCATTTGCTTTCTCCCGCACAATTTTTTTTTTGCTGTAATATTAGAATTTCATGTACTACTATCATTTAACTTAACTATGTTTACGCAATCCTCGAAACGATATGAATCTCATTACTATATAAGTTATTATGGACAAATTTCAGTAATGAGAGTGCTCTCTAAAATGGCGAAGTTATTTATTAAGAATTGAACAAGGAAAGAAGATAAAGACAAGGTTAAATGAAAGTATAATGTAATGTAGTCCATTTATGCGGAGTTGCAGTAAGAAAAGGGTAAATATATAATGTAAGTAGGTGGAATGCTTGATGAGAGATGTTGTGAAAAGTTATTTAATTTATAAACCATTTATTTTTTTTTGAATACTTAAGATCGGTCTGGTTTACCGGTTCCTCGGTTGATTTTCACCGTTTTAATAGTACTTGGCCGATTTGAATCGGTTTACGGGGTTGTATAATATTGATAGAAATTGTAGAAGAAGAAGAAGGAGGAGGAGAGGTTAAAGAGGAGAAAGAGAGTGGTCTCGAAGGGAGGAAAATCCAGAAATGTGTTAGGTTTGACCGTCAAAAAAGGAATCGAAAAGCACATGCACTGAGTTATCTTTTGTAGTTTATGTGATATAGTAGTATAAAAATTGAAGGATGGAGCTGCCTCCCCTCCCCTCCCCAGTACTGTAAAAAAAAAAAATGGTGTCTCGATAATGTAATCATAATGATGCCAGCTGGTTGTGTTACAAATATTTACCACACTATATAGTATGTGAGTTAGGTTAGGGGCTTTTGACCTACCTACCTACCTACCTACATTAACTCTTACCATCCATATATATATATATCGGTGTCTGAGTAACCTGTTTATCTACCTATACTTAAACTTAATTATTTCGTTATGATATTAACATATATTATATATATGTGTGAGGGAGTGTGGTCCTCATGTTCATGACTTGTACTAACCATGCAATGCATTTACTATATATATATTTTAATTGGATGGCATAATATATAGTCCATTGTGTAGTACTAGAGGAGAGGAGGCAGTGGGAAGTGGAATATGGTTGGAGAAATGAGCGGAGCCACCCCCACCCCACCCGTGTCTTCTTGGAAACATATACTATTACTATAAATTTATACTAACTACTACTTCCAACATATATACATATATATATATATATATATAGGCATGCATACTGATACTACTATTAGTTTCCTCCTCTATGTACCTCTTAATTTACATATGCATATGCTTCTACTCATCCAATAAAAAATGTTCCATACATTCATTTACTATGAGAAAGAAAAGGCCTTCACCCCCCATCCTTCTATTTTCATTGCTTTTTGCATGCCACTCCTTTTCTTTCTTTCTCTTTTCATTCAATTTCCATCTTATATTCTTCATCGTATTTGGTGTTTCCAATTTTTTCAATTCAAATACCAGTCTTTTGTTCAGATCTTAATATCCTAAGTTAAGTTACTCTCATTATTCCCCGCATCCAATAAACCAACAAAACAAGCACTCCTGCACACTCACAATCCATTACCGAAAATATTCATGGATTCCTTAGGTGCTGCTGCACTTTCTTCCATATGCTCAACTTGCCATCACATATGTAAATGTTCTCTGATTCAGCTTTTTGTTCTTAAAACTAAGTGTATAGTCCTCTTTTTTAATACTAGTATTTTTTTTTTCTGGTTTTTCGGAAGCTTTAAGATAGATGAAATCAAAGTCAAAAAGGAAGTGACATGTGTATAGATGCATGCGTATCTGTGACTTCCCATATCTATAATACTGTAAAAATGGGAAACCAAAAACAATTGGTCGTAGAGGAGTTGCCCTTCCCTGGGAATGCTCAATCTCCTCCTTCACTACTGTGTTTGGGATTCAAACCTTTTTCACTAACTCAGCTCTTCTGCCATCTTGCTTGCATATGCACGTCCTTTTTTTTCCCCATCTGTTTTTCAGATTAATTGAAGCACTATCTGAATTCTTTATAAATCAAGTCCAATTTGAAGTTCTGATAATTTCACTACTAGGACATTTACAATTTAGTGTTTACTATATATCTCTCAAATTTTTAAATAACAAATATCACGTCAATAAAATTATTAAAAATTATAAGTTTAATTTATATATGAAAAAATATATTTTTATACACTGTTATAAGTATTTATAAAAGTACAAAACTATATATATATATATACAAGGCGTTAAAATATTTCACTCATAATATTATTGAGAAGATTATTGTTTTGAAAAATGCATATGCATCTATTGAACCCTCCTCAAACTTTATCGTGTCCCACCAATATTCAGTATTACGCGATTAGAGATGCACCCATAAATATATTACAATGAGACACTGAGTACGATAAACAAATGACTATAACATTTAAACAACAAATTTGATGATAATTAGTTGCATACACGAAGTGTGATAAAACTCGTGCTGAAAAGGATTTTTTGGGTCCCTTTATGGGATGAGCCCGAAATAGAATACAGGACCATGTTATGCATAAACTGAGCACCTGGAGTGGAGTCTTGGCGTCTTGCTTGGCGCAACTTGCCCTGTCATCCCTCATTCAATTCAACTCATTACAACATTTGCACTTGCAAACAGACAAAAAACATCTGCCTTCATACAAAAGCATGCATATTTTAGCAAGAATCTACCAATCCAGCTGTTACGATTTTGCTTCTGCTCAACTCCCAACCACTTCTGGGTAACCTCAAATACGTTTATTGTCGCGTTGAAGCTCCCTGCGAGTGCCCCTCACCGATACCCTTTCAGCCACCACAAATCCATCTGCTTCCCAAACCTGCAATTCTCATGGAAACTCCTCATTACTACACATGGATCCACTCATTATTCTTGGCATACTGCATAACACATTTAAGTTGGAATTCCGATATAACAAGCTAAATATTGAAAACTAATTATTATCAAAAACCTGACGCAGCGCGGAAGCGCGAGTACAAATGTACTCGAAATAAACACAATCGAAAACGATTGAAACCTCACAAGAGACAAAAATTGATTCTGAAAACTAATTTATTAAGTTGCATAGCAGGTGCTTTTATAGCACTCTAATGAGAGTTACCAATAAAACAAACTCTAAATAGATAATACTAAAGTGTCTAATAAGATAATACTAAGGTTTCTGATAAAGTTATCTAAAGTCTAACAAACACAGGGACGGAACCACAGGGGGGCAGGGGGGCGGCCGCCCCCCCTTGCCGGAGGAGCTGCGATGAAGACGTAGGTAAAAGTCAGAGACAAGCGCGGAATCACAGGTGCCAGGAGGGGCAGCCGCTCCCCCTTACCGGCGGATCTGTGGTGAGGACGTAGGTAGAGGTCATTGTTCAGAGAGG
>CANYCX012690943.1:0-13329 GCA_948193385.1 Breynia disticha f. nivosa
ACATTAAAAATCACAACAAGAGACACAGTGATTTTCAGTCTAAGGATACTATTTGACATTGTAAATAGTGATCGTTCTCCAAGTATAATGCTCTACATTACACCTATGCACTTTGCTAGATATCCTAAATATCTATGACCCGTAGAACATGATCATCTACAAAGTACATACTAGTCTTAATTCATTTCTATTCCCATAGAAACAAGCGACTAGGGATATTTAGAATTTTAATCTAAAAAACTTCTAGGTTTTACTATCAAGGTCCTCAACCTTGATACCTCAAGCGCATAATTAACATTCTTGAATATTTTATCATACAATATACCATAGGTCAATACATCATAAGATAAAATAATGTCTCATAATTTTATTACTCAATAATAAAAGTTACAAACAATGCATTGGGCTAGGGCTTACACTAACACGTGACCCACAAGAGCTTCTGGAGAGCGCAGAGTGTGCAGGTAATACTGGCCACGTCATGGCGTTTTGCAGCAAAAATGCCATGACGTGTAGCAATTTATACATATCGCTACACATCATGGCATTTTTGCTGCAAAATGCCATGACGTGGCAACATGTATTCTTGTGCGCGACAACTAATGGCATTTTTGTGTATTTACGTCATTATGTGTAGCTTATTTGAGCCGACCCCACATCGAATTTGGAAATAGTTTGGTTTTAATACATGTTCTGCAATTCAGATTTCATGATCTACGTTTTTGGTCAAATGCCCATTGTTTATGCTATACACCAAAATGATTTTTTTTTCATTTATCACATAGCCTCATTATTCATTTCTCAAAATCAATCAACACATTCAAATCCTACACAGTCCAATCACAAAATTAAACATTTCTCAAAATTCATTCCATTATCAATCCATATAATTCCACAACAAATCACAATCAATCATTTCCAACAAGGAGTAATCATTGCAAATTTCATCCCAATATGTATCATACTCACACAACCCCATATCAAAATCAATTCAACATAACCTTAAGTTCATCACAACATGTCAAACCAATCATGCATACATTTATCAACTTCTAATTCACACACTTTATCAATTAACACAGTAACTCAACTATTCTTAACCATATAAAATACAATCAATAGTTATATGAGTGTAGATTTATACATTTACCTCAAATCTTGCGAGGCCAACATGCTATTCCAATACTCAACCTCACTCACTCTTCGATGTTTTTGCGTCCTGACACACAATATACGACATGCAATATATTTCTCCCCAAATTCCCAATGTTCCTTATATTTTTCTAACTTTATCTTTTTATCTCTCATACTTATTTTCAAAATCCCCAACTTTTGACCATACACATTTCAAAATCACAGATTTTTGCATCTTAACACACAATACACAACATGCAATCAATTTCTTTTTTTTTATATGTTATTTCTCTATTGGTTTAATTTCATAAAAGTAAGGGTCCAAATCTATCATAAAAATTTAGTTTTATCCCTAAAAATAGGAGTGAGAAAAAACCATATCATATAGGTATAAAAAAACCATATTGTTCAATACTTTGATGGTTGAGATGAAAAGAATTCGAGACACAAAAACTAAAAAAAAAGAGAAAAAATAGATCATTAGATGATGAATTAGTTAGAGTACATAGTATAGTCAAACAACTAATTAGTGGTCTAACTCAATTATTTTTGCTACTTTCGTATTATAATTGAGTTTATAGCACAAAGTCATTAAATTTTAGTGTTATAAAATCACTGAGAGCACTAAATATTTTTATATCATTATTGAATTCATATTACTAAGATAAATCAAATATAGTATTAAATTTTAACAACATAAAATACCAATAATTTAGTATTATACAATCACTAAGAGTATTATATGATTTCAAATAATTAAATATTTAGTACTATATTAATGTTATGTTAGTATTATAATTTCAACTATGATACAGCTTTCTACTTCTCTTTACACTATTAGTAAAAGGTAGCCATAAAGGACTAAATTATCGTCTCAACAAACCTTGAATACTAAAAACTAATAAAGGCAAACTTGAGTGACCAAAAAATTATTTTCCCGAAATGCGGTATAAAAGGAAAGCAAAGGAAAGAGAAGAAATTTGGCACTTGCTGAAAAATTGAATGAGGCTATGGCTGAGAGAATGGGTTGATCTCTCAGCAAAGCCAAATGATTTCATGCAAAACGTTATCGTTTTCAACCTCTGCATTTCTCAAAACATCAACTAAAACCAATTCAATTTTCAGTTACTCATCAGTGTCTGGTTCTTTACGCTTCTTCTTCTTCTTCTTCTTCTTCTTTTCCTTTTTTGAGCCTGAGATTAATGTATTCATGCAAAAAGGCTATGATGATAATATGCAGCGGTGTCCATTCAGGCATTTGTGGAAGTGGCCCGTTTTATGGCGGGGCAACCCGACCCGAATCGCGAGGTGGTTGCAGCCATGGCGTGTTGTTGCTTTCCCATTTTGTTTGATAAACTTTTCTGAGCCTTCTCATTTATCAAGTTAATTACTTTAAAGGATTCATCTTGTTTTTTTTACTAATTTTATAGATGTTTTCATGTCTGTGTGTTTGCATGCATGTTAAATAAACATCTTTAGCATTGAAAGTTGCAATCTTTGTGAGTCTACAATAAATTCTATGTTTTGTTTCTATCTACATTGATGTTTTTACATGAAAAAGAAGTGTTTTGACCTTATCAATTTTAATTTAATGAATTGAAAGGTGTAATCTTTTTTGTGTTAAGGATGTTGTTGAAGGCATTGTCTGGCAGACTTGTGGGTTCTATGCTTAGTTTGATTGTGTTTGCTCTTCTTTTTGGAATTTTTTTGAGTAACATGCATACTGGTTCTTCATAAATATCATAAATTTGTTTATAATTGGCTTTTGATTTTCTGTTTAAATGCTTTTGGTGTTAGTTCTTTGTAGATTGGAGTAGTAGTAATAAATTGTTGCTGTAGTTTGGAATATAACTAAACAAGAATGAGTCTTTCCTCTTTTAGATAGAGTAGAATGGTTCTCAAACCTCTCCCCTCTTGAAATGGTTGCAGAGATGATAACTTCATCCTTGTTCGGTACTTTACTCCCAACAGCCCTTTTTGTTGAGTGAGTCTGTGTATTTCACTGAAATTGTTCATATTCACATTTGTCCCTCAACATCCAATCTGCTTCTTGCATCAGTGGACCAATCCACTTCAAGCTCCGCTTCTCCACAGGCTGTGATGATTTACCTGCATTTCATGTACAATACAAGCCATTAAGGAGCCAGAAATGGGCTGACAGGGCAATCTGGAGAGTTCCGTGTGAGATATTGGATGTTCCCATGCTGCCTAATACCTTCTTCGTAACTTTACGCGCTCTGTTGCAGCCATTCTACAGCACGTGCACTTGTTTTGTTGAGCCTCTTTCATTATTCACTTCAGTGAAAAGGTGAATTTATGACTATATATTGTTACCTTTCATAAGTTATTCCTACAATTCCATTTATTGTGTTAATGATCAGAGAATGAGGATTTGCTCTCGAGGAGATTGTGGTTTTGCTAAGGGCAGTTGAGCCCCTCCTTGACTGATAGTGGAGCCTATGATTTCATAGTGTATTTGTTCATCAGCTTGGCAGCAGGAAGAAAGAAAAGAAACCAGTTCATATGAACATGAGGCCTTCAATCATATACTACTTACCCAATTTCCAGGCAACAGGCTTCTTTTTGGGAGAATGCCAAGTTCCTGTTAAACTATAGAATCCTTTTTGTCGATGTTTTTAGCCAATAATGGTGGTTATTTCTTGATTCTGTTACTTGAGACGGACTCTTGATTTTAAGAATGAGGCTTCTTTCCCTTTCTCTGATGGATGTAGCAGAGCCAATGATTCTCAGTTTCCATTCGCACTAATATCAACAGCCCTTAAATTATTCATGTGTAAGCATGTATGTTTTCATGTATCTATCTATGTAAGCTTTAGAGGAAGCTAAAGAAATTGCCAGAACAACACAAATAGAAAATGTTGCCTTTCATGATGGGATTATTGACTTTTGCTTGTAATCCTTCCCAGGAGTGAAGGAACCCACAGATGAGGTGGATGACAATTTAGAGTTACATGAAAGAAGTTCGCTTTACAATCTTGAAAATGATCTTTTCTTCATTTGTTGGTTGGTGTTGTTCTGTTTTATTAAGGTTTTCGACCGGCCTAATTATAATACATTTAGGGCCTTGATAGAGCTCTTTCATTGCAGCTGTTGAAATGTTCCTTAACCTCTGCCTGATCATCCTTTTAATATATGAATCTGAGCATGTTCCTGTTTTTTGTTTCAGAAAGTTGAAACAGGAAATGGAAACAGAAGATGCCATGGCATGGCAACCAGATAGTTTCTCTCGTTATTGTTTTCTTATTGTGCCACTGCAGAAATTGAGGTTTATTTCTATTTGGCTGAATTTTAGAGTGAATCTGAGGCTTGGGTGTCGTAGCCAATTCCAGTTTGGTGTTTCAGAAAGTTGAAACAAATGGAAGAGAAAAACCTGATACCTTCCAACTTGAGAACAAACGTAAAGAAGATAAAATGCTCTGTGGATCTCCTCCAACACATGGTTATTCATCATAGAAGAGGCCACATTGCAAACTAATTTACAGTTTGGATTTTCACATCATATATTAAACACGTCACTGTAAGAATTCCCAACCAGAAGGGCCAACACCAGCACACCTTCCTGATAAAACTAGCTCCTAATTTGGAAGATCCAGCAGTTATGCAATCATATCATGTCACCATATATGCTCATGAAATCCTAAAAACATGACCATGTTGCTGCCAATTCAATCAATAAGAATTCATTGAGAAAGTAAACAAACTTACAAAGTAAAGTTAAACCTCATCAAAATCTGCTATAAATAACACAGAGATCCTCAATCTCTCCTCTCCAACATAAATTTATAGCGAATAATCCTGCATAACCTCATACAAATTGACAGTGAACTACCTTAGTGGATTCTTTATGCAGCCAATCTCTTCTTCTTCTTCACCTTCTTCTCCAGAGCTGACTCGTCCTTTCTTTGTTTCTTTCTCTCAAGACTCCCTGCAATCTTTGTTTGATCTTTTTCTTTCTTTCCCTTCACACCTTTTAATGAAAGTGTATCATTCTCCAGCAATTTCTTCACCTTTTTCCTCTTCTTTCCCTCTAATTCCTCACTCCCCGATTCAACATTATCGTTGTCCTCTTCGATGATTCCTCCATCGCTCACAACATTATCACCATCATTATCAATGGCATCCATATATCTAATCTCATGAATCCTACCCTTCTTCTTATTATTCTTCTGCTGCTCTGCACTCTCCTCCTTAACCGTCTCCTCAACTTCTCCATCACCACCCCCCTTCGCGGCAGCCTCAATTCGCAACTTCAGATCGGGCAATGCCTGATAAACAGGCAATGCCAAACTCTCAAGCAACTTCAAATGCAAAGACCTAATCCCACCCCACTTCCTAGGAACAATCTCCGCAATCCCATTAATTGCAGCCACAGCATTCTCCAGAATCTCCTCCTTAGCCATCGAAACCTTCCCTACTTTCACCACACTACAAGTCCCACTCCCAAGAAACAACAATGCCGAACCGAAACCCCTCTCGATTTGCTCCTTCCAATTCTTATGCATTAAATCCACCGCAACTGGAATCTTCTTCTTCTTAAAAAACTGCTTCCCTAACATCTTCGGTAACAATGGAATCACTCTCCTATCAGCAAAAAACATATCATAAGAATCACAAAGCTTTCTTTTCGCCTCGAAAGGCTTGTAATCAGACTTAAGCTTGGAAAGCTTAATGATTTTCGATATGGGTATGCTCTCGTTTTCGATTTTCTTCTTTGCATCATCTTTACTAATACGAGCTTTGGCTCTGTCATCAATAATCAAACAGAGCTCAGAGTTGTCTCTTTGTGGGTTAATTAAAGGGTGTGGAAGAGGGACTTTGTGTGCATTCACACGGCTCAAACCCTTTTGTGGGATCTTTTTGAGGGTTAGAATAAGATAAACGAACTCATCCTGTTCTAAAAGTTGAGGCTTTTCACTGTTGGATTTTGAAGCTCTCCATTTGAGGAGTGAGTTAATAGCTCTTTCGAGTGTTTTAGGGGTTACTACGGAGGAAGATGGAGGGGTTTGTGTAGCCATGGCGAAAGGGAGAAAAGAATGGCAGGCAGATTTGGTGCTCTAAAGTGAGAATTTAGGGTTTAAGGTTTCTGAGCTCTCGTTTTGGTGGGAGCAAATTTCAAATTGGTCACCACAATTAGATAGAAATTTCAGAACAGCTCTCTCGTTGTTTAATTATTACAAAATTGGTCATTAGGATGTTTTGAGATTCAATTTTATTATATAGTAGAAGTTTTCTATTAATACGTGTGTTATTAGTAGAGCTAATTTGTCTTAGATGATGTGGCGATCTTCTTATAAATTGTATTTTTTTTTTGTTGTCTTTAACTTTTTCAAACAAAATAATAATTATATATAATCCAATAAATTATTAAAATAATTACTATTGTGTTGATTATAGTTTAAACCTTTTCAAGTATTGTATTTTTTTTAAAAAAAGATTGACATTATGAACAAAAATAAAATTAAATAAATTTAACATTTAAATTTAAAATTTTTAAAATTAATAAAATAAAAACTTTTTTTACATCTCAAGTATTATAAATGATGACATGGATCAAAGTCCAATTTAGTCAACCAACTTCCTCAAGATTTGATCCAAAATTGGTGCTCTCACACACACAAACACACACACTATATATATATATATATATATATATAAGTTAGTACTTATAATTTCGATATTTAGCAATCTAAATTATTGACACATGACATATTTTTAGACTTAGTAATTTGTTAATATTAAAAGTCCAAAGTTTTATGACAATAAATAAATAAAAATAAATTATCAAATTTATTTATCACTATGATGATAAAATTAGATATTCTAATTACGAAGATTTTAAATTATATAGATCTATTACTTTTGTATGGTAACAATCAAACGTATTTCATGCTAATTTTGTGAATTTTTAAATAAAATACTTTTACTAAAACTACAATATAAAATTTTTCGTCGCATTACCAAATACTTTGGCTAGTAACACCCTAATTTTATTATTACTTTTAATATTTATTCATGTTTTAAAAATTACAATAATTAAAATTTTTTTAATTATTTTTAATTTATTCAACTTCCATTTATTATTATCTAATTATAAACCATTTATATTTTAAATTTACTTTTAACTTATCTTTAAATATGGCATGTATTGTTCTAGCACATCCTTATTTTTTGGTCTAGTCCCGGTATCCTCGACCCACTGAGTCGAGACTAATCCGGTTCGGGAACGAGTTTGGGGTTAAGGTTCATTTCCCTCCCAAACGACGTTGCGGGGGATCGAACCGTGGTCCGCCCTACCAAGTTCAGCCCCAATTACCACTGAACCAAGAGGTCGTTGGTTCTAGCACATCCTTATAATACATCATGTGTTAAACTAACACGACCCATGTGGTTCTCTTGTAACACCCTAACTATTAATCCTATAATTAACATATAAACTAACTTACAATACTAAATATTTTAAAAAAAAATTTGTACAATATTATTTTTCTACTGTTTTTATTAAGTTTTTCCTATTGATTTATTAATTACAAATTATTTTAATACATATTAGTACACAACACGATCTGGAACATAGCTCGTATAACACGTTCCATGAGTACAGTCTCGTTAATCGTGTTAGACGTGTCATAATCGTGTCGTGTTATTTTCTATCAATTGTCATTATTTGTGCAATAAACATTCCAAAAATTGTATTCTTGTCATTCTTTTCGTGACATAATCGTGCATCATTATTCGTGTTCTCGTGTCAATAATTGACTGCTCTAGATGCTTACATTAACTTGCTAATAACTTCCACTATGCTAAAAGTGAATACTAATTTTTGGGCTTTGTTACTTAATTATGGAAGAAGGTCATCACACTCACCTTAACGTTTTGCTTTTCCATAAATACCACTTTTTGAAACATACATCACCATATGTCACTTCTTCAAACTTATTCGACAAATACTACAATCCACAACATATTCACAAAACATCCACATATTGATTTTTTTGTGGAGGCATTGTAGATATATTGTGGATATTGATTTTTTTAAAAATGTCCACAACATATCCACAAGATATCCACGTATTAATTGAATTAAAAAAAATTATATCGAATTTGAAAAGCCATGTTATTATTACTTAATATTCATACTTCATATGACAAATGGCGAAGGCATAGTTTTCTTTTTTCTTTCAAACAAAAAACCCATTGGTGCCTAGTGTGAGGGAATGCTAGATGTTTGGTAATTTTTCCTCCGACCAGGAGAAAAGACCCCATCGAAGCAGCTAATCCCATGCATACTGTCTATACATCTGGTCGCACAAATTGCATAGTATCGTAAATAGATATTCCGGGTATTACCCATCCGTCAGGAGAGTTTATGGGTATGTTGTGGACATTGATTTTTTGTAAATATCCACAAAGCATCAACACATATAATAAATATCCACAACATATCCATAAACTATCCACACATATAACAGTTCACACAAAAATGTGTCACTGAAAACCTAGCTGTCATTCTATATAGACATCATTTACAGATTATCCACGCTTTATCCACAGTCTATCCACGAATAGTAGAAAATAATCAAGTTTCGATAAACTAAATAAAACTTAATTAATTAAATAAAAATGAATGAAAAAACCTCCTCCAATTGTTACATTTTAAATCAAGCAATATGTTTTGTTTTAAGATAAACACTTTGATCTTCTTTCTCATATTATTCCGATCACGCAAGATCTGCAGTGTTACTATTACAAGACAATATTGTGAATAAAGAGTGAGGTGAGAACTCTCAACTGCTGCAGCACCGGCGCTGCAGGTTTCTAGTACTAGTGGGACTCTGTAATCAAACTGAAATAAAAACGGGACATGCAATATCAGTATTTTTAGTTAGTTTGAAACATAACTTTCCTATTGATTCGGAAGTGTATTGAATGTATCTAAAAGCTTACGAGGATTGAGTTGGTTTCTTTGCCAGTTTCAACATGGCCACGTTTTCCTCTGCGATGAAGTACTAAGGTGTTCTATTTGGATAATTTGCAAAGTGTTAATTAGTTATTATATAAGGTGTTATTTTTGTCATATATTTCAGATATGTTAATTAAGGAATATGTTTCATTTGGTATAAGAAAAAAAGAATAATCAAACTTTAAGATCACACTTATGTCCTTTTCCCCAATTTAGACCTATAAATCTAATAGGTATAATTATATAGATACAAATTTTTAACAAAAGTAAACATATTTGTAATTCACTATTTAAAATACGATTTTTTTTTATTCTTCTACCCATATTTTTTCAACAATAAATACAATAACTTTCTAATAACTTCTCATTATGTTAAAAGTGAATACTAATTTTTGGGCTTTGTAATTGTGTAAAAATCTCAATCTAATATATTTTTTTTAAAATAATGTATCAAATTTATACATGCTTCGTTTTAATTATTTATTTATAAATAATTTCAAATTTAAATTAATTATATTTTTATCTATTAATTACTTTTATAATATATAAAATTTATATTTAATATAAAAATATAAAACTTATATAAAAAATATTTTTTTATAAACTTTATTAAAAATAAAATAATTTAATATATATTAAATTTAAATTCATAAAAAATATAAATTTTTATATAAAAAAATTTAAAATCATATATAAAGTTTATAATAAATTTAAAAATCGCAAAAAAATATATTTTTAAAAAATGTGTTAAAAAGGTAAAAATGATCAATCCGCAAAAAAATTAAAATAGTCATATAATTATAATAAAAAAATAGTACGATTGTAATTAATCAAAGATATTTGTTTTCTTTGATTATATAAAAGAAGTAGTTAATGAATTTTTTTCCTACTGGAATGAAAAATTAATTTATCTAATCAATTTTGTATAACAAAATACTTTTTTTAAAATATCTTTTTTTTATTTTAACTCGTTTATATATAATATTTAAAATTATATAATTTTAATTATTTTTCAATCAAATTTTTTTAGTTATTAAATAATAAAAATACAATTAAAAAATTAAAGTCCAAATTTATTCTTCATTGGAAGACTTAGGCGTTGTTTGGATATTTAAGAGGGGAGGAGAAGGTGAATAAATATTAATTTCTTTTACCCTCACCTCTCTTCCTCTCGTAAACCAACATTAAAACAATATCTTAATGTTAAAACGTTGTTATTGAAAAAAAAAGTTAAAACATTGTTGGAAATTCTCATATAATATCTATTTAGACTAGATAATTACATCAATATCAGCTTTTTAATTATAGTATATATGTTTATAATTTATTTTTTATTTTATCATTTTTTGAAAATTAAACTTTCGTGTTTTTTTTAAAATACACCCACTAAATTTTTTAATAATTTATATATATATATTAAAAATAAATTTTAATTTTCAGATCTAATATTTATGTAAAATCCCCATTTAGGAAGGTTTTAATGATAGAAAACGAAAACAAAAACAAAAGAATATTCGAATTATTTTCAACAAAATAACGAAAATTAAAAGGAGAAGCCTCGATCCAGCTCACCAATCGCAACTAAACGACAATAAATCTCCACCCGCAATTCCCCCCGTCACGGAGAAGAAACAATCAAATTACCAACACGCCCAACCCCAAACCCGACGAAACGTGCCTGTACAGGGGCATTATCGGTAATAATCACAAAAACGAAAAGTTTCAGGTTTTCCGTAAGTATCACAATTTCCCTCTCGTTTCCTTGTATCAATCAAATCAGGCCGTTCAATTCTGTTTATTTAACCGAATAAATAAACAAGTTGGTATCCGATGTTATTGTTTCGGAGCTCCGAGATCGATTATCATACAGGTTTAGAGTGAAAGTAGAATCGGCAATGGAGAAGAAACGGTGGTTTTTGTGGGCAATTTTTGCGTGTCTTTTGGTTTTTTCTTCTTCGAGAGGTAGTTGTAATTATTCAGTAATTTAAGTTTAATCAGAAAGTATTTAGCATTGAGGTCTTTGTATTGTATGAGAATTTATTGTTGAATAATTATTTGTTTTGTGTTAAGCATTACTCATTGCTTATTGATTTGGATAATGGTAGTATTTAATTGAGTAATAAGGGTGTGAATGTATGAATTGTGGGGTTAATTCAATTGTGCTGTGAAACTGGAAGTTTTACTTTTGTTTCGATGTTGTAGAGTTGAAGTTGAAGCATAGGCACAAGCACATTGATCATCTTCCAATTTACAATCATACTCTTGCGACGATACTAGTGCAATATGCTTCCGCAGTAAGTTTTCTGTTTAAATTAAGTTCTCTGTTTAAATTATTAGATAATGTTTGGCAATTTGTTGGCCATAGTGTCTTCTTTAAGTAGTCGATGGTTGTAGTATCGGCATTATGCATTTCGTATGTGATATTATCGTTATCGTGTCAGCAAACAATCATGGTAAATTTATAAGCTGTAGTGACCGCACAGTGTTAGTACATCAGGGAAGTGTCCCAAATAAGAAGCAAAATCTTCCAGTCTACTGGAGAATTGAAGTTCTAAATGGAGCCACTCTCTGTGTAATTTGTTGGTAAAATGAATGCATAGATCATGTTCTTATTTGCAGACACAACTGAAGCGGCAAATCTTTTAAGTGATCGTGGTGTCAGTCTTTCATTTGTGTCTAGATAGTAAAGTTTTTTTTGCTAAGGCGTTGAAGCTTTGTTTGCTGTCTGAAAGAAGCTTCCTATATACAGGTGTATATGTCAGATTTAACGGAACTGTTTGCATGGACATGTTCCAGATGTGATGGTTTGACTGAGGTTCTGCTCAATATTACTATTCTTTTCAACAATTTTTTTTTCATTATTTTGGCCCTCTATATTAATTGGCTTTATACTCTTTCTGATGGAAATAGGGGTTTGAGATTATTGAGCTTATTGTTGATGTTCAGCACTGCCTGCAGGTGCATTGTCTTAATAGCATTTTGAAATAATTAAAATTTTCAATTTTTCTTTGTTTTTTGTAGATTTTGATTGCACAACCTGCAATTATTATTGATTGTTTGCAATGACTGTCTATTGCTAGGCATTTGTTGGGGTGGCAAAGAATCTCAATTCAATTGTTATTGCCTTTCGAGGAACTCAAGGACACAGGTATTCTATTGTTTTACCTATACTTGTAGGATCTTTAAACTTATAACTTCACAATTTCCACCAGCAAGACATGTTTTCTACCAAGAATTCTGTCTGCATACAATTCTATATTATGTTTTACTTATCCTGTTAACTTTTAGTATAATCAGCTGATTTTACTCAATGATTGTCCATAGTGTGTCTTGGATTTTGTGCACTTCTGGTTATAAACAATCTGTGTATTAAAATTTGATCATTAGTTTTTCTAATTATTTTATGGATTACCATATTCTTACAGCATACAGAATTGGGTTGAAGATCTTTACTGGAAGCAGCTTGATTTAAATTATCCTGGCATCCCTGATGCAATGGTGTGTATGGCAAAAACGTTTTGACTGACTATAATTAAATTGCTTTTACACTGGTGCCAAAGACAAATCGTTATATATTTTGCATTCTTTAAGGTACACCATGGATTTTACTCAGCTTACCACAACACAACAATACGACCAGGGATCCTAAGTGCTGTTAAAAGGGCGAAAGAGTATTATGGTGATCTTGGCATTATGGTGACTGGGCATTCGATGGGAGGGGCTATGGCTTCCTTTTGTGGACTAGATCTAAAAGTAATCGCCACAAAACATATCTGACTTGTCATACTACTATGTTGGCATGTGCACACACTCATCCTCATAGGCATAATTTGCTTCTTAATGCAATTTCTTTTCCCGAAAAATCAGAATTATTGGGTTGCTGCTGCTGTTGTTTGCTGTCTTTCTAAACTGCATGTATTAAAGGATTGTTCATTCACAGGTAAACCATGAGGGCAATGATGTACTGGTTATGACATTTGGACAGCCCCGTGTTGGAAACTCAGTTTTTGCTTCTTACTACAGTCAGATCGTGCCAAATACCATCCGAGTCACAAACAGTCAAGACATTGTGCCTCATTTGCCTCCCTATTTTACGCACTTCCCTCAGAAAACTTACCATCATTTCCCAAGAGAGGTATTTTTTGCTCGGTGTGAAGAATGTTCACAACTCCCGTGACACTGACAAACATCATGGTGGCAAAATAATTAGGAAA
>CANYCX012690971.1:0-10505 GCA_948193385.1 Breynia disticha f. nivosa
TTTGTAAAAGGGTTTTCAATTGCTTTAAACTTTGTGTTATCACTTTCTTGTATAAATTTTATACATGAATATTGTTAACTCTTTTTAATTATTTGTGTTTTTACGAGATAAAGGAAATTGTTTAGAAAATAATATTTTAAAAGTGAGTTCAAATTGGGAATAATGTTTTCAAAATTTGAGCTCCACAATTGTGGAGTCTAAATACTTGAACAAGCTAGAGTTATAATGCTCTAGTTGGATCTTTATTGAACTAAGAAAAAGTTCTTAAGTCTAGAGAGCTCAAGATTAAGCCAAAGGAGAAAGAGAGAAGAATTTCTCTCAAAGCATCTCATTAGAAAAGTGAGAAGGAGCATGAGGACTTAGAAATGATGAGGAAGTTGCCCTCTATGCTAAAAATGTGAGGAGATATAAGACTCTTCTTGAGAGGAGAAGGAAGGAGCTTAAGAAAGGGACTAAAGGGTAATTTAAGATAAATTCGTTATCTAATCCAAATAAGAGTGATGACACATGCTACAATTGTGGAAGACTAAGTCATGACCAAAATAATTGTAGATTTTCATCATCCAAACTTCCCGACGAGAAGAACAAAGGAAAGAATAAGGAGGCTTACATTGCTACGTGGAGCAATGAAGAAGATAACAATGAGAGGAGAGAAGAAAACAACCTTGCACTTATGACTCTCGATTCATATTCAAACAGCGAGGAGAGTGAGGTAGATTTCTCTACTCGTGATGATGAATTACTCGTGGCTTTTGAATCTTTAAATGAATACTATGCTAAACTGATAAAAGTTAACAAGTAACTTAGAACTAGGAATAAATTGCTTGAAAGTGAGAATGAGGAGTTACTTAAGTCATTAAACAAAGCTAGAAATCATTCTCATTGCAAGCTTGAGTATGAAACATTGAAATTGCAACTTGACAAGGTTAGAGAAGAGTGCAGTCTGCTCTTAGTAAGTATGCTAATGGTAATGATAAATTTGAGAGGATGCTAAAAATGCAAAGATACACTATTTTCAAATGTAGTCTAGGCTGTGAGGAATTCGGAGAAGACAACCCTTGTTGAATAAGCTAGATCATCTTAGTAACAAGCTCAATTTGAAAGTACCTAAATGTGATAAATGCATGAAAATTTACCATAACTCACATTCTTGCTATGCTCCTAGGAGAACCATAGTGGTGAAAAGATTTGGGTTCTCAAAGGAACTAAATTAGATGATGTGATGTTTATGGATAAATTAAATGGACCCAAACTAGCATGTGTACCCATCAAAAGAACATGGTTTTTTTTGTAGGAACAAGCAAGGAAAAAGAGCATCATAAGAAATTTTTACATTGATAGTGGAAGTTGAAAATTTTTAGTAGAAATACTAAGGTAGTAGACGTAGGCAAGGTTGTGTTGAACCACTATAAATTTATGTGTTCTATCTTCTTCCTTATATTGTTTCCACTAAGTTTTCACTGAAATTCTGCAAAGAAGCTATGATTAGAGCAAAACAAGATTCAACCCCCTTCTCTTATTTTCTACAAGATATGTTATTATCACTCGGTTCCACTCCATCAAATTCAATAAAAGTTTTAACGTATCTTTTTTTTCCACCTAGCATCAACACTTGAGCTATGCCAATTAATGTATTGTCTGTATGAATAATATTTCATGTCTTAAAACTCAGTCTTTTGAGTCTTTGTGTCATGGGCAAAGTGTTGGGAAAATACATAACTGACATTTTTTGTTTTGTCGTATAAAGCATATTCACCTTTACATATGCAGTGTTGTTTGGGGACCTTCCTCATTTCGAAGTATTGACGGGAGTCGATATTATGTTCTTTTTATGATCATTTCTCAAAATTTTGCTGGGTATATTCTGTCAAATATAAATTAGAAGTACTTAACTCTTTTGTGAAATTTTCATCATTTGGTTGAGTGTTTATTTGATTGTAAAATTAATACTTTTTCATTTGATTGGGTGAGGTGTATTGGCTTTGACATCTTATCTTGAATAACATGGCATTTTGCATCATTGCTCTTGTCCTCATAGTTTGAACAAAACGGCTGTGTGGAGCGTAAACAATGCCATCTTATTGAAACTGCATTATCTTTACTGCACACTTATCATGTACCCCTTTATTATTGGTGTTTTGTTATTAATGGTGCTAATTGTATTATTAATCGTATTCCAACTTCAGTGTTTTATTACAAAACACCTTATGAATATTATTTTTTGCCTTTCTTGATTATTCCTTTCTTAAAGTTTTGGGTCTTCGTCCCTACACTACAAATAAATTACAGCCATGTTTCTCTCATTGTGTGTTCTTGGGATATAGCAAAGCTCATAAGGAATATTGTTCTTTGGATATTATCAATAAAAAGATTTATGTTTCTTCGTCATGTTTTATTTGATGAGCTTACTTTTCCCTTTGCAGTTTTGATATATTCTCATTCTTCGTATGAATCTACAACCCCAGTTCAATTACCTACTATTCTATGTGGAACTGTTTTACCATCGACAAATCAAGATGCCTATACTCAAACAACACCTGCATCTAGTGATGACAATTGGACCCGATACCCACAAGTAATTTGATCCCCATCCCCGTTTTGATCGAAGAATACCATATTTGACCAGTCATAGGGACGGGGATGAGGATTCCCCAATTTGAAAATTTGGGGACGAGGCGGGGATGATACTCTCTCCATCTCCTCGGAGAATACCCGTCCCCGTCGGGAATACTCACATCTGTTCCTATTATTAATATATTTATTACATATATTATGTATATATATGTTATTATTATACCTATAATATACATAATTATTTTTTTACTAAACATTATACTATAAATATTATACTTTAATTATATAAATATATTTACTTATATATAATTATTTTAAAAAATTAATTTTGGGTTTAAAAGTGGGTATGGGATCCCCACGGGGATCTTCAAAACCCGACGGGAATGGGGATAATAGAGGATGAGAGACAAGTTTAAAATTCAGGGATGGGAACCAGGAAGGGGTCCCCGAAGGTCCTCGTCTATGTTGTCATCTCTACCTGCATCTGCCAAACGACAAAATTAAGAAACATCCACACCACAAGCACATACTCAGACAACACCACTATCTGTCGAGTGACACCATCAACAAACAACCACGCCGCTCGTACATTCCCTATTGACAACTCCCTTGACTGAACCACAACATCCTCCTTGCTTCACTTTAGATGCCGCATAGGGACAAACGACTACACCAACAACTACATGATCTCCTCTTTTTCACATTGACTTTAGTGAGTATAACTAAACTACTCCATAGGAGCTGCTCCTACTAATACTCACTCCATATAGACACATTCAAAAATAGGATGCCTTAATCATGACAATTTTCAACTGTTATCTCCATAAATTTCACACCAACTTGTTTCACTCAAGCCAATTGACATCCTCATTGGTGCAAGGCTATGGTAGAAGAATATGATGCCGTGATTCAAAATGGCACTTGGGTTTTAACATTGCCCCATGCAGGCTTCAAATGTGGTTGGATGTGAGTGGGTATTACGAATTAAACAAAACTCTGATGAATCTCTTTCTCATTACAAAGCCAGACTTGTAGCCAAGCGTTATCACCAATGCCTAGGAATTGTCTAGAATGAAACATTCTGCTCAGTTCTTAAACTAACCACACTAAAACTCACTTTATCCATTACTATTAAGAAGATATGATGTGCAACAACTACATGTGTCCTATGCTTTTCTTCATTGCATGTTAATCGAACCAGTCTACATAACTCAACCTCTAGGGTTGATGCTAATAAACCTGATTATATCTGCCTTCTGCGCAAATCTTTGTATGGTCTCAAATAGGCTCCTTTGGAATGGTTTACTTGTCTACAAAATGCTTTGATTGATTATGGTTTTCATGCCTCTCACACTGATCCTTCCTCATACATCTACAATCATCATGACACACAAGGATTTTTTATGGTTTATATTGATGACATAGTTCTCACTAGCTCCAATTCTGAGTTCATTTCATCAATCATTGAGTTTCTTCATTTCAAATTTGCTATTAAGCTCTTGGCTACTTACATTATTTTTTGGGACTCAAAGCTACTTGAACTTATTCTGTCTTATTTCTCACATCGATAAAATATATTCATGATCTTCTTCAGTGTGCCAACATGCACACCTCAAAGCTTATTTGCACTCCATCTGATATTACTAATACTGCTCCTTTGAAAGTTGATCTATCTTCACTTGATTCATCTATCTACCACACCATTGTTGTAATTTTACAATATCTTGGTATAACACATCTGGATATATCATTTTTTATCAACAAAGTATCACAATTCATAGATGATCCATAACCCATTCATTGAAAAATGCTTAAACGCATTTTACGATATCTCTCAGGTACTTCTCAGCTTGGCATACTTATTAAAAAGTCTCCTTTACACTCCATTAATGTTTATTGCGATGCTAATCTTGGTGGCACTATTCCTAATTGGAAATCAACAACCAATTATACCATTTGTCCTGGAAGAAATCTTATTTCTTAGAGCTCACACAAACGAGCTATCTCTTGCTCTCAACTGAAGCAGAATATCGAGCACTCACCACAGCAACAATAAGAGACAATGGCTTTTGTCTCTCATGGAAGAAATTGGTTTTCCATGTTCCATTCCTCTAACAATATGGTGTTACAACATTGGTGCAACATATCTTATAGCGAATCATATTTTTCACTATGTTCACATCATTTGGAGATAGAATTCCATTTTGTTTGTGATTTAGTTATGAAAAAGAAATTTCAAGTTTGCTAATTCTCCACAATTGATCAGATTGTGAACCTTCTCACAAAATCTCTTGCTAATTTTTGGTTTTTGCATCTTCAAGAAAAGTTGACGATTGCTTCAGTTCAGACATCATCAACTTGAAGAGGAGTAATAATGACACATTTCAACCTCCTTGATTCACTCCAGCTCCTACGATATCTATATCTCGTCAATATTCCTTGTATTCAAATTGTTTTTGAATTCTAATTTGTATTTGTAATCTACTCTATCTACACATCCATCGTGTGTGTGTATGTGTGTGTGTGTATTTGTAACGACAATGAATATACAATTGAGTTGCATCTTATAGTACATTTTTTATTGATATCTCTCAACAGTTTTTGGATTAGTATTGAAGCAAATTATCACAACTTAAAATAGGATTTGTGGGAGACGGAAACAATAAGGTCTTTTCAATCAAGGATTGGAAAAATTAAAAAAGCTGTTAAAAAATTCAGTGGATGTGTTCGACAAGTGGAACTTAGAGATCCCGATGGTGCATCCTAGAAAGATTTTGTTATTTGCCCCTGAAATTTATGCATTTTTATTTACTTATGAACATTTTAAAATCCTATCTTTAACTTTTTGCAATTATATGAAGTGAAGGCACTGCTCGTGACAGATCCTAAATTCAAGGACAATTTTAAGTTTGATCATGTATGAAATATGGTCAAAGATTTTGAGAAGTTCAAAGACGATGTACCAACTTAATCACTATTATCTTGCAAACGTGACGTCAACCACTTTTCTTCAAATTGAGAAAATCTCACTCTGATTCTCTCTCTGTGGGTTCTGTTGGAGTATATTCTTTTAACATTAACTTAAGTGACGACGTTGATGATCCTTCTTCTGATCGTCTTATTAGAGTAAAAAAAAAGCAAGCTGAAGAAAAATATGGATGTCTCGATGCTAGTTGCTATTACTAAGCTCCAAGAAGATAACAAAAAATCAACAAACATGATGTCTAGTGCCATAGACTTGAAGAAACAAAAAATGCAATGAAAACACAAAGAGAGAAAGATAGGATTCTACACCCATGATGTTAGATTTTTTGAATAAATATAAATAAGTTAAAGTACTTAATTATAATCTATCTAATAAGAGGACTAAATTATAAGTATTTTTAATTTGAAGACTAAAATATAATTTTAAGTGGAAAAATATCTATTCACCAAGTAGTAACTAAATCTCTATAAAAGAAGCCTCTCACTTCACATTTCTAATACACCAACAAAGCAGATTTTTAAAGTGAAATTTTAGAATAAGAAACTTAAAATTCACTCTTAGAATAGGCCGTGATCGACGAGAAATTCTGGTGTAGTTTCAGGGCAAAACACCATTCGTATCTTGATGCGCGACGTGTGTGAATACGAGTATGTTCTCAATGTGTCTGTGATAAACAAAATTTAAAGTTAGTATTTCGATCTATTTAATTTAATTAATTAATTATTTGTTAATATATATGCTATATATTTGAAAAAAAAATTCAAATATTTTAAAAATAATTGATGATCTTTCTCTATTAAAAAAAGCAGGCATAGAATAAAATAATGTTATAACGGAGAACAATCCAATTTAAAATAAAATGATTGAATCAAGAGAAGATACCCGAAAGCATTTCTGTCGCGGTGATGATCGATTCTTTATCTTTAGACCGCAAGTTGAAGAGTTATTTGTTTCGTAATTTTATATTATATTAGTTAATATGATTAAATTTTTTAATTAATTGTATGAGTCAGTATTATTTTTTATAATTTAAAAATTTTAATAATTTATAAAATTATAAAATATTAAATTATCATAAATTTATATTTTAAAATTTAACATTCAATACAATACTTTCACCACTTTATATTTACTAAATAACATCAACCAACGAAAACAAGTAGAATGTACAAATAGTCACATGAGTAGAGCTTATTTAAATTTTTTTTTTTTCTAAAGAGATCATATGAGTAATTTCAATAAGTGGCACTCCCAAAATCTTCCTGAAAACAATTGAATGCCAATTAATTTTTTGGTCAAGTCTCGGTATCCTCGACCCATTGGGCCGAGACTAATCCGGTTCGGGAAGGAGTTGGGGGTTAAGGTTCATTTCCCTTCCAATCGACGTTGCGGGGGATCGAACCGTAGTTCGCCCTACCAAATTCAGCCCCCATTACCACTGAACCAAGAGGTCGTTGGTGAATGCCAGTTAATTAATTCTTAATGAAGGAAACAAACTTTTGCTTCAACTCCAAAGCCTTGTTGTTAGTAGGAAAAGCTAAATGGAAACAATGATCTTCCTCCTCACTCTCCACAATTTCAACACTCCCTTCCCACCCACTCTTCTTCAACTTCTCATAATAATTCCTCCCAACACCATTCAACGTATCTTTCTCCGCCACCAATATCAACACTTTCGCACACCCAACTCTTCCCACATCTTCCTCCGGTGGATTCATCAATGGATTTTCCAATCCCTTCTCATTCCCTGGATACATGTAAAGCCACATTTCATCATCCTTTGTCCCACCAAAATATGGATGAACCATTATTGCCCCAACTAATCGAACCCCCTCTGGCAATCCAATCGACCCTGCCCTAAATGCAAGTGTATGTGACATATTCCCTCCAGCGCTATCTCCTCCCACAAAAACTCTCCCAAAATCACCATGTTCGTTCAACCACTTCTCTGCTCCATTCCCCTTCACGTGATCTGAGACCCATTGGAGCGCTGCCCATGAATCCTCGTAGCAAGCTGGTAATGGTCGAGATGGAAACAATCCGTACTCGACGGACACAACTATAGCTTCTGCATCGGCTGCTACTGACTTACAAAACTCGTGGTATGGAGTCGAGAAAGCAGAAAACATGCAGAAACCACCACCATGGACGTAAACCAAGATGGGAAGTTTTTGGTTATTGGATTTAGGTAGGAAAATTCTAGCGGAAACTGGTGTGTCAGGGGAGATGATCACGTCCTTTGATTGGACTCCGGTTATGGGATCATCTGAGGGTGGAAGTTTGTCCCATGAATAAAATATCTCGAGTTTGCCACTTTTGAATACACGGAAAAACCGAAACTCGTGAGTGATAACATCGGTTTGATTGCTTGGAGTCTCCATTGAAAGAGCTTTGGAGTAATCAAGTGATAAGCTATAAATTGGGTTAGTTTTGGTTCTTGATCTTCTTCTTGATCGTGGAAGGACATATTATATATATTTATATATGAATGGTAGTTAAAATGGTGGACTAATGAAACTAAAAGTCCAAGTTGTCGGGGCTAATAATAGTCTGGCTCGGAACGTGGTTGTGAAGGTCTGACTCTGACTAATTTGTTTTGGTGTTAAAATTTTAGGAAAGGATCGGTTAACTCATAAATTAAAGGCAGAAAAATATTTTTCGGTTAGTTCTGGTGACCCAACAGGTTAGAACCTGTATGCTTCCCTTATCACCACTACAGAAGATCGAACCTACGATCACATAAAAAGAAGTTTAATACCTTAATTATTGAACCCACCTTTAATTACTGAACCCATGTATAAGGGATTCTGACTTTAGTAATTTTCCCGTGGGTTTCGTGCTTTTGTAACGATGCACCAATAAGATATTATTTGCTTTTACATCAATGCCGTGTTCCCCACGAAATCCTTTTCTAGAATAGTCAATAGTGTGTGTGTAAGGACATCGAATCAAATTGAGTTTTAAATTGCTTAAATTTGGTGTTTTTTATATCAAACTGAGTTTTGTAATGAATTTAAAATTTTGCTTATAATTAGGTTTGTCTAGTATTCGTGAATTAACAAATTTGTTTATGAGTTTTTTTTATATTGATTAAATATAAATTAAAATATAATTTATAAATATAACATATATTTTGTATAATTAGACTATCTAATAATAAAATTGAATCAACAAAATAAAATAAATCACCTCAATTTATATTGATTAAACACTTTGTAAATTTTAAAATATTAAAAAATTATACATTCACATTATTAATGTTAATATATTTATTAAAGTGACATGTGCCAATGTTTTAATGAAATTGTCAACAGTTTTTTAATATAGTATATAGAAAAAAAAAGAAAAATTGTGAAAAATCTAAAATACTAAAAAATTATACCTCAATATTATTAATGTTAACACCTTTATTTAATTGACATGTGCCCATGACATTTAGGTAGTCGAATAAATATAATTAAGTTAAAAGACTTAATTATGATTTATTTGATAGAAGTATTAAACTAGAAACACTTTTAGTTTAAGGACTAAATTGTAATTATGAGTAGAAAGATACTTATTTACCAATAGGTACATCTACTCTATAAATATGTCATTTCCTCTTCATTTCTCACTTAACCACACCATTCTCCCAACAGTAAAAGAAAGAGAAGAGAGCGACTCTTCCACACACAAAATAATCAACTTTGTTTTCTCTCTCCCATGATCGGATTTCGATGTAGGATCGAATGCGAAACATTGCCTGTATTCTGACACGTCTACGCCTGTGGATACGAGTGTACCCTCAACGAGGTATCAGTCCTCTTCCGTTGTACGTTGAACGGATAGGTTTGTGTTTCCGTTTGTTTTATTTACGCTTTAATTAATTATTATTTACTTAATTAGTATTTTATATATGTGTATATATAATTAGATTTCTTTCATTGGTATCAAAGTCAAAAGACTGTTATATTTTAGAATTATTTTTTAGGATGTTGTGGGTACTGATATGTTGATTTGGTAATTTTATTTTGTATAAAAGTCGTCAAATTTAGACTGAAAACCTTAAAATGGTACAATTTCAAAAATAAAAATTTAGAATTTGGTAAATTTGACCACACCATTGAACTTAAAAGGCCGAAAACAGTTAAAAAATTGTTTTTCTGGTCAAAAATACCAGGAGGTCAGCGCGTGACGTACATGCGCCACCCATCCGTTCCACGCGCAGTGTGCTCCTGTCTGAGACCAAACGACACGATGCGTGTATTTTGGCCAAATGATGTGTCAACCGCTCGTCTATACGACGAGTCGTTTGGTTCAGTTCTAAATGACAAGTCGTTTGGTTCAGTTCTAAACGATAAGTCGTTTTCGCCCTCAAACGGTCAGTCGTCTAACCGAATGACCCACAACCCAACCTGTTAACCCAACCAAGATCCGACCCAACCCACATTGGTTGAACCGACCCGCGTGTTCCACCACAGAATCTACCCGCGGTTCAACCAATCAAAGAGAGACACGTGACGAGCATCGATGGTCTAGGACTGGCCGCCACGCCCAAGCGCATCATGTTGAGTGGTCCCTCTACCAAATTTTTTTTAATTTTTGACAAAATTAATATTTACAATATTTTGGAATTTTTGGTATATTTTCTCGTAATTTTTTTGAATTCCAGTAACATTAATTTCATTTAAAATTGATTAAATTTTGTATGTTAATTAACTTAAATGTACCTATGTGTTAAATGAAATTCTAATAAAATTATAATAATTTTATATGAGATATTAGAACTTTATTGTATGATTTATTTATATTTTTGATGTAATTCTATGTGTTATAGAATAATTAAATAAAATTGTGTATTTCAATTATTGTAAATATAATAATTTGTCACATAGATTCTAATTAAATAACATTAATGCGAATAAGAAATTTTATTATGTAATTTTTTTGCATAGTAGAATTATTT
>CANYCX012692043.1:0-19708 GCA_948193385.1 Breynia disticha f. nivosa
TTCGGCGAGTGAACGAAAAGGTGGGCGGTGCACAGTAAAACAATTTTCCTTGTACATGATAAATTTTACATCGTGCATTGTATTTTATAAGGTTATGATTGAATTAATATTTTCCCAGTTTTATCTTTTCATAACCTGTAATAGTTTGTGAAATTTTCAAGAAGTATGGGCATTGTTTTTCCGAAAACGTTGTAAATATTTTTGTGTTGTTTTGGATTTGAATAAATTAAAATTTTATCTCTCCTATCTTCTTCCTTTATATTTTATT
Organism: Breynia disticha f. nivosa; assembly: GCA_948193385.1. NCBI lineage: Eukaryota > Viridiplantae > Streptophyta > Magnoliopsida > Malpighiales > Phyllanthaceae > Breynia > Breynia disticha. The sequence goes on from CANYCX012692043.1 coordinate 269, forward strand.
TTAAATTATATTATTCTAAAAATCAAATTGATGTTTAAGTTTGAATGCCATTCTTGGAAAATAAGTAATTAAATTATGTAATGGTATTTAAATTTGGGCGTCACAGGTAGGAACTTGCTTTTAGTCCAATCATGTTCATAACATTATTTTTGGTTAACATGAGATTAATACTCTTAAAATGTAAGACGCACCATCTAACTTCCATTGCCTAAAGTGAGGAGCAAATCCAATTACATCCTTTTATGAAGTCCAACTTAAACTTGTGCATTGGGTATAGTCCTCTTTCTACCCTTATACTAATAAGGAATAGAAAACTCTTACCCTAACTTTGCCTCACAAAGATAATATGATACAAACGTATTCCTATAGAGAGCATATGCCTCAATGATTGATGCCTTGATAAGTTGCGAAAACAAGGAGGCAATTTCAACATATGATTTTAATTTGAGGTTAAACATGTTCTGTTCGACTTATAAAACATGTAAAAGTTGACATTCATAAGTGCATAAATAAAATTCTCATTTTATAATCCTTAGCCTATCTTAGACAAGACTAACAAATCTTTAAGACTTCATCTTAAAGATTTGTTCATATCTCCTTTGTTGAATGGGCTCACCATTTGGACTCTGTCTTCAGTAAAAATATTACATCCTTTAATGCACGCATGCCTATTTATACTAAACCAAAACTAATCGCATGAGGTGCACCATGCATAATCACATCAATCACAGTACAAAATAAAATAACGTGAAGTTCAATTTTACCGTAATGTCATAATTGATTAAGAAATTGTGTAATTAAGTTACAAGAACTCATGTTTGCTTTGAAAGCACTTATTCAAAAATAATCTTGCTTTATAACTTACATTAGACTTATGAAACTCATAATTTTAATGACCTAATATAATGAGGAACATGTTCTTTAGCATAAATTTGTCTTGGTTATCTCATGTGGCAAAGTAAGGTATAACCTTAAACTACAATCCTTTCCCTCAAAGTTACTAATCTAGGATACCGAATGTGAACTCAAAGAAATAAATAACAATCACCATTCTTGTTAACATAATCTAATTTGGCTTTACAAAATTCATGTTAGACAACAACGAATTAACAACAAAACAATCTTGCTCTTAAAGTTTCATTACATGTTTTTCTATTAGTGCCATCAAAAGAACAAGACAAATTCTATTTAACCATATTCATGTTTAAAGTCTTATAAACATAAATAAAATAAAAAAACTAATAAGTATAACAAATATTATTTATTTGAATACATGTTAATTTAATTATATATAAACATATATATACACAACATGCATATATGAATATATCATAAACATGTAATAAATAATTACCATATAAAAATATATGCACAATATAGTAATTTCATATGATTAATATAAACCTAAATTATTTACCATTAATCAAACGATAAACATATTAAGAAAATTTACCGAAAAAATTAAAACCCTCGGTCAAATTATGATTTTATATTTTTATCTTAACTATCTTGTCTAATGAAAACACAAAATAAATTTTCATAATTTTATGGTTGTATGTAAACGGCCAAGACATAGAAAAATCATCAATCCATAATCCTTGTCTAGTTATGATTCATGTCTTGTTTAATCTTCTTGTTTAATCAAACACAAACACGTCTTCCAATTTTTAAGGTATACATAAAAAACACACGACATAATTCCTTTAAACAATCAAATATGTAATTTCATAATACTAAACCAATTATGAATTGTAAAATGTTTAACCATCTTTTCTAAGCAAAACATATACAGGTTATTCATACTTTTAAGGTTTACGTGTGAACTATGTATGCCACAATAAAATATTAATCTTTGATTTTAATTTGATCACATAATTCTAAGACATAATCCTTAGTTACACACATAATTAAAATACAAGAACTCAGAATTTTGTTCTAAGGCATAACCAACAAACCACACATCAATCATTAAATTCAACAAAAGATTCACCTAATCTTTTCATGTAACTTTTCAATTAGTTAATTAGTTTCTAACAATTTTTAAGGTTGTAGTCATAACCTCAAACATGAAAACTTAAATACAATAATATTATATGGCATGGCTCTGATACCACTATTGAAAAATGGTCATTCCTAAGCCTAACCTCTAAAGTATAGAATTTCAAAATTTTAGGCTAGCCTTTAGACATAATCTTTAAACAATAACAATTCAAAAATTTTATTAAGAAAATTTTGTACGTTTCTTGGTTATGATTCACGTGCATAATAGTATTGATGTTAACGGACTACCTTTGAGTTACTCCCCTATACTCTCAACACAGCCTTGATTTCTTCTACAAAAACTTAGCTCTCAATTCTTGACTCTTATTGAGAACCTGAATGATAGAGTTATGAAACCAAAATCACATGCACTTACTGTCAAGCTATAGTCCCAAGGTTGTGTATCAATAATTGTAACCCTAATTTTCTCATATTGTAGTATATTTATAGACTCCTATGGCTCATCAGTTAATGTTTAAATGGAACTATGGCTATTAGAATCCTAATCTTTTATAGTCAGTGTTAGCCTGGCTTAGTGGGAATACAAAAAATAAAACCTTAATGACTTATCATAACCACTTAAATATGATTCATTGGACTTGTAAGTGGATCACACATGTTAGCTCATCAGGGTTAGGCTTGCAATCCAAAAGTACCTATTACCTCATTCACACATTCATGTATTTTTGTATTTTTAACTTTATAAAAAATCGAGTTAGGTTAGGACCATGAGGTTTGGCTCAATATACTCACAATGACATGTCCTATAATTTTTTATATGGGCTTGGGCCATTGGAATTATGAAATCATGCCCTGCTGTGTGGTATCATTATCACTTTTGTCCCAGAATTGCTTGGATGGGAAATTGAAATTTAGTCCCTATGACTAAAATTTTAAGGAGTTTGATCTAGTAGGCCGATTTGTACTTGCGATTAACTAATAAAAGTCTAATAAAAATGAATAATGACCCGAGCAAATGGAATTCAACACATGTTAAATTTTCTCCCTAATAGACTTATATGATCCTTTTCACTTTGATATTATGATTGGATAATACATTAGTTAAGTCATTCTTATTTGACGCTACAACTGTCTTTAAGTTTTATGTGAAAATGACATATACAAATTATTGATTTAGGCTATCAATAAATCTAAGTTTGGCAAAACACTTATCATTTCACAAATTTTTGGCAAAACACTTATCATTTCACAAATTAAGTGGTTAGTGTTATGATCTCTCTTTTGAGAGTGACACTCTCTTCACTTCTTTGCTATCACTTTAGCATGAATTATGATATATCCAGTCATACTCTATTTACAACCTACATACAAGACACATTTGGCATGTGTCAAAGTATAGTAGAATCCATCTAAGACCTACAAAGATTTGAAGCCAAAGGATACCAATATAAGCAATTCTTAATGAAAATATTTATGACTTTATACTAATGTATCTATATCATCCATGCTCTATGGTTGGTGAAACCCAATCATCTTATAGATCAGTATACTATTTTAGTTGATTGTGATTCCCATTGTTAATGATCACCTAGGATATTTAGAAGTTATCCTTTAGTTCACATATTTTACTATTTATTGCCTCACACTAATAATTGAATAAGAATATCATCATCGATCATTATATGTTTTATTTTTTCACAATAACTAAGAAATAAAGAATTTGTTTTCCTCATCTTTATCATACACTTATTACGATAAGCAAGTTTCTTTGAGACAACTCAATTGTAGTTAGGGCTTACACTAACAGAAGGTCGCTCATGTGCAGCATCTAGTGATGAATTTGACTGGTTGAACATCATTTAATCTTTTTTGATTGCGTTCTCACATAGTAGATACGTTTATTCATCATCCTAAGGCATTAAGGCTTCATCTTTCAAGGTAAAGATTAAAAGTAGTTATCTAGTTTGCAAAGTTTATATGAGATCCTATTAGTTTTTATTGCTTGTTTATGATGTAAAGATTCAATTTTTCCACTGGCACATCATGTTTAAATCAACTATGAAAACCTAACAAACAGATGGAAAATTTGTATGGGAAAATCAATGTAGAGAATGGATTGATTTTGTTTGGGTTATTGGTAAGGGAATTGTACGAGAAAAAATGTAGATGAAAATTGGAATCTATCGACAATGGATGAACATTATATATTTTCAAATAAATGAGCAAAAGTATGCAAGAAGTTAAAAGAAAACCAATTATATGCAAGACTCGCAAATATGAAATTTGGTTCAATCATGTAGTCTTTTTAAGACTTGTGATAACTAGACATGAAATATTAATAAACCTAAAGAAAGTGGAAGCTATATCAAATTGAGAATTTCCAAGTACTGTTATAGAGATAATGTAAATTCCTCAATATGAATGGTGATTACATAAGATTGGCTAAAAGATTTTCAATTATAATAGTTCCATTGATCAAATTATTCAGAAAGAATACATTTATACAATGGAATAAACTATATCAATGAGGTCTTGATGAATTGAGTCAATAATTGGCAATTGTTCCAATCTCTACAATATCTACGAACACAGGAAGATTTATGATTTATAATGATATTTTGTTTTAGGGATTAAACTAAGTGTTCATAAAAAGTAGAAAGATCATCACATATGCTTCTAGATAGTTCAGAGCATATGAAGTAAATTATTCATTATATGATCTGGAACTTGTTAAAGTATTAATTGCATAAAATATATGGAATGGAAGTTAAAAGTATCTAAATTGGGAGTTTCAATTATGTCACGTAGTTTTCTAATATACTCAATATTCAAATAAGATATACTAGTAACTCTAAGATAAAATTAAACACTGTTAAAAATCACGGATTCTAAAGACAGATAGTAAGTAATTTCATAGGAAAGATTTAATATTATATGGGAATAATTGAAAGATTTTTTATTATAGTGAATTCACTAACAAGAGTATTCAAAAAGGAAGGTATTCTGTTAAAGGAATAACTTTGGTAAGATTTGACGAACTAAAATATAGATTGGTTGTCACTTTATTTCTTTTAATTCTTGTAATTATAGAAAGAATTAGATGATATAATGTTGAATTATAGTTAAGAATGTATGCTGATATAATAAAAAAGTTGTTGTATATATCTTTAAACAACTTGGATAACACGAGGTAAACATTCCAGTATGTGATAAAGAAGTTTTTGCAGTAGTGTTTACTATGATAATATGGGAAGATACTTTAGATTTTTACAGATTATTTAAAAATTATTGATAATCCAATAAGAGTTAAACATGAAACATAAAGGTACGATTAAATCTGTTAGAAGACTATGGTTACAAATTTGAACATTATTTAAGAAAAGGGCGAATGTAGTTATGAAACAAGTAAATGGGGAAGTTGATGTGATTAGAGAATGGGCTTAATAGTCTTGGAAAATTAAAGATGATTTTGTAGTAAGAATTCTGGGAAGTGTTGATGACATTAACAGTGAGAATTCTAAGAAATTTTGATGATGATATTGGTAGTACAATTGATTTTAATATGACATATATAAGAAGTATAGAAAGAAGATAATGAATGGAAAAGAATTGATTGATAAATTAAGTAATATATGGAAATATACGTTCGATACGTATATAATTTTAATCATGCAATTAAACAGATGAAAGAGACAGACACAATGAATACAAGATATAAAACATGAGAAGGCCAAAAAGAATTAAAAGAAAAAAGAGTAAGATTAGTAGTAGTATAGAGATAGAAATTTCGAGGACGAAATACAAAGGGAAGAATTGTAACATTTTGATCCCGATAACCTATAATTAACGAGATAAACATACCAATTAAGAATATATTGTGTTTTGGAATATGTTGGAGTTATATTACATGTATAAATGTTTATGAAACAGAGAAAAAAATTATACATGTTGAATTCAGGTGATAACACGGCGGGCGTGCTATCTAGCACAATGGTCATGCTCTTAAGGAAATTGGAGCACGAATGAGTTTAAACATGAGCACGACTATATTCTGGGGAATTAAATTAGCAAAAAAAGGTCTTGTGGATTAGCACAGGTCATGCTGAATTAAGTACAGGTAGTGCTGGGTTATTAAACATGCAAAAAACGTTAGAAATTGAAGCAGGAGATGGAAAGTCTGTATCCGAGACGGCCCGTACAGAAAGGTGTGGAAGGCGTGCTGACATAAACATCTTACGTATGTGCATTTTGACCAGAAAATGGAAAGGAAAAGAAATAGGAGGGTATCTATTGGTATAGTAGATACAAGAAATCCACGTTTAAAACGGTAAGAAATGATAATGGATTTTTAAGTACGAAGATTTTAGTGATTGATTTTCATAAAGAATTATGTATATTGTGAAATACGAAGCGGATCGGGTTAATAGGACCATTATTGGATTTTGGAGGAGCTTTGCAAAATATGAAAAATACAGGTGAGTAATCTAAACTTACTTTTAATTAATATTAGCTGTGTGCACACTTAAATGAAAGATAATTAAATGAAAATTCCATGATGCTCGCATGTGAGAAATTGTTGTTGAGACGTGAAGGGGTTGTATATAGGCTATGAGGATGATAGTTGAATTGTTTTGTTTGATGATTGATTTATGATTTGAGTTTGAATGAAACATGGACGTAAATCACCGAAAGATAACTTTAATTACATATGGAAATTGAAAGCATGTGCATATTGTTGACTTATATGTTGTGGTAGAAATAGCATAGTTATAGGTGAAACTCCTTTAAAGATAAAATGAAAAATATGATAAGCATTTTTAAAATAAATAAAACAAGATAAGATATGTTAAATGAGGTGCATGACCTTTCATGACCTCTTACCCACTTATTTATCCATAAATATAATTGTATGCCCAACAGATATAGTTAATAGTATCATATATGATTTTATGAAGATATGCGATTGAATAATCGCACAAAAATACGAAACAAAAGAAAAAGAGAAAATATGGACTGTGAGAATGTATACATATATGCATTAGAATTCTAAAAAGGTACGCGAAATACGAAATGAAATGTGAATAGGTACATGAATGTTGTTTTTATGTTCACATATACAGTCATGCGGCTTCGCCTGATATTTATACAACTTCGTCTGACAATTATACAGCTTTGGCTGATAGTTATACTGCATTGACAAGAGCAGCATAGTCTGCTATAGTTTATAGATTTGGCTGACATGTTGAATGACTTATATATACGAATGTTCACAATATGAATACGATTACAATCATAAATAACATGATTCAAATAGAAAGGAAAATAAAATGACATGCATGTTTTAAACATGATATATATGAACATTTTTAATTTACAACTAAGGATACAATTTATGATCCTAGTTATTATGAAATTAATCTAAATGAGTTACATGTAAATGAATCAAATTATCTGTTGCATGAATAAGAAAAGAATACATAATATTAATACAGTAAATCAAAAATGAACAGAGAATAAAAAGTAATGGAAAATACCTCAGTTAACATATTTCCATAATAAAAAATATATTAATTATAATTAAATCTAGATTATTACTCATGGATTCCACAACTCAGACAACTGCAATATGTATTCCAGGAACATGAAAAGAATAGAGGTTTACATAAGATAAGTTAGCAAATGGATCAGTTGCTGCTCCTTAGCATTTCCTATCTCTACAGCCAAATTTCTATATACAAATATAGATGTATGTAGACAAATATTTGTATGATATTATATGGTATTATGATATGATTGTTTTTTAAATGTGAAATTTTTTTAGGTTGATATTAGGTTGATATACAAAGATACAACATATTCACACAAATTGTGTCTGAAAAACATGAGTATTATATTACAGTGGAATAGGAATGTTGCAGTATAATACAAGGTCGTGCCTATGGGACGTATTACATTAACACAAGCCATGTATAGACCTAGCTACAAGCTGAGATGTATACCCTTATATGTAAATACAAAAAAAAAGAATTAAATTATTCATATATTATTAGCAAGAGAACAGTAATAACATGATAATTAGATAATAACTTTAGGATGTTTCAGTATATACAATGCTTAAGGCTATAGCTTACACTAACATCAACGAATAATGTGGAACTCACCACACCCTGACATCTGACCCCATCTAGAGTTGAATCCAACACGCCCTTCGTGGAACTCACCACAGATAGTGTGTTTTCAACATACCCTCATATAAATTTCATGTACATTCGTTCACTCAACACCCTGCCTAAATAACTTATAGCTTACTTTCTTTATTTCCTTTTATTTATACGACAATTCCATATAATCACACACATATGCTCAAGATATTTATGTAGTTCAGACATTATAATGAGGTTTTATGTTTGGTTTTCTTTTAGTTTCTGTCTCTATTTATTAATTTGAAGCTACAAGGATTCGAATGTGATACACGGGGTGGGAATAGGGAATACCTCTAATCATGTTGCAGCTTTGTATCTTAAAAAAATTTTGTGGTCATTTAAATGACCATTAACATGGCTTATGTAAGGCCAACTGGAATCATCGTTTGACCATGACACTTTACACAGTCATGGCACTGGGAATGCCCACTTCATACATAGAATTTATCACCTCTGTCATAAAGGTACGACCTGGCATGGTGGTGTCGATAATGCTGACAACTACATAAAAGTATAAACTCAGATCTTCTATTTCAACATATTCATAACTGTAACCATTAACAACTCTCAAGCAAGCAATCCCACAAAATCAATCAACATGTCATTCATCAACATTGATCATATAACACAATAATGTAGATACAATAAAAATACAACAACTATATTTATATGTACCCCTTTGTACCTATCATGTATATTCCTTAAAACCTTATTATTTTATGCCCCTCAGTGCTCAAATTTTTGTGCATTTTATGTATTAGGCAGGAGTTTTTCTTGCTCCTTAAATTGACATTTTGGCACCCAACGTCACCTAAATTGTTCAAATCAAAACCACATATGTTTTATACACGTCACTAGCAATAATGTTTCCCTTGGAATGACATATATCTTCCCCTCGATACCCAAATTTAATTATCATTTGAGAAGATGTACTCACTCTATATTCTTTCACCCCTTAGCAACCGTAAATCATAGTGCAAGATCATGAAAATGCAATTATTGAACATTCAATCATTCCTCAATTTGACGATTGTATAGTTTAAGCCAAACATACTCAAATAATTCATTAACATATATAACCATAGTGCAAAGTTCATTTAACTCAGTAATTGCACGTGATTAACCATACAAATACAATCGATAGACATGTTGGGTTTTTACATGTCTAAGACTTAATTGTAGTTTAACATTGAAGACAAAAAAATAGAAAACAGTCTAAGATCACACCAAAATAATTCTAACAACATATGTGACTTAAAAGCACAAGACTAGTTAATAAAATGTGATTTCTAATGTAAAGATATAGTCTTTACCTTTCTTGAGCGAAGGTCTCAGAAAACATCATCACTACCTTCAAGACACCCCCTTAGGACTTCATGTGTAGTCACTCTACAATACTTACACAAGGATCAAGAAAAAGTGTACTAACACAAAGGTATTAGTGATTCACCTTGTTTACAGTCATATGGATAAATTGCTCGCAATTCCATATGTGCCAATGCGGCTAAACACTACATTCCTAATTGAAATTAAACAATCCTAATCTCTCTCTCCATCTATGTTGAAAATTAGGAGATAAAGAGAAGATTTTGTGCTCTTTTTTTTCTCTCCTCTATCATTTCTTCAAAGCAGATAATCTTCCTTTATTTTCTCCTTTATCTTATCTTATCATGTCTTGAATTAAGAGATCATCCTAAAAACATGAATAAGTTTCCCAAATTGAGCTTTCATCCATTTTAGGGTTAATTACCAAAATTGGTCAGATTGACTAATCCGGCCCAACAGTAAGAATTTGACCTAAGGTGATTTCCAAAAATAACCTTTTTGGTTTTTGTCTTGTCTGTGTACAATCTGTAGAACTATTTAGTAATTTTAATGAATTTAATAATTCATAAATCAAAGGAGGTCTCTAGTAAGACACTATGGCCATCCAAAATTAAATAGTTCACGAGCCGCGCCAACAATCTTACTGCAATTAAAATTCTTCCATTGACCATTGATATCATGATTTGCATTAGGTATGTCCCTAACATCCTCATTTTGTGTTAAATCACTTTCTTGATCTCGATGATAAGATTGATTAGTGCAAATGAATGATCTAATCATTCCATTTGGGTACGGCCACACTCTTCCCAATCTTGCATATCAAGTAGCCAGTGATATCTTCTATCATTTTCAAGAGAGAGTTAATCCCATCACTTCACTCATACTTCTAATTTCAATCCATAACTTACCCAACCATACCTATACTTGTCAACCTTTTATGCTCATGTTGGGCTTATATCCAAGCATAATAAAAATCACAATAAAAGACATGGCGATTTTTGGTCTAAGGATTGATATTTCACATTGCAAGAGTCATACTAATTTTAGTATTCTCATCAATGATTGCTCTCCAAATATAATGTCCCAAATTGTACCTACGAACTTTGTTAGATATCTTATAAATATGATCTGCAGAGCATGATCACCTACAAAGAGTATGCTAGTCTTAATTCATTTCCATTCCCATAGAAATAAGTGACTATGCATATTTAGAATGTTAATCTCAGAACTTCCACGTTCTACTACCAAGGTCCTTAACCATGACACATGCTTTATAATTTTATCACACATATAACACAGGACAATATATGAAATGATAAAACAATGCTTTATAATTTTATTGATCAATAAAAAAAGGTGTATACAGTGTATTGTGCTAGGGCTTACACTAACAAGATAGGTAAGTATAGTGTCTAACACTTACCTCAAGTGAATCCTGTGATCAAGAATTTAGCCTTTGATAGGATTTGTCTCCCAATTCTCAGGCTTCAAGCATACTTAAGTTAGCACACGCATCAAAATCTATTTCCAATATCGACAATTTTTACCAAAAATCTAGTCTCATTCGTTCCTCCTCTTGCAACATCACTCTCATTGGTTTCTTCTCTAAACCCATGTATAAACTCATAATAATATTTATTTCCACCCTCTCTCTACCCTTTTAACCCTTACCTGATCCTTTTAAGATAATTCTCATTCTTAATTCATTAACATTTAGAATTCCCAACCTAAATCTTATCTACTCAAATAACTAGGGGTAGAGGGGGTTCTAACCTTGAATTGGGTATCTTATTAGTGTCAGGTCTCTCCAACTCAATGTAGAGGGTGAGATGAATTAGATTTTTGGCAGAGAGTTAGGTACGATTAGTATGTGTGGGTGTATTTGTTGGAATGAATAATAATTGGGTTTTTGGTGTCTATTTATATATTCAACATTTTTAACGAGCAACATTCCCTCACGACACAGTAGTGTTAAAAGATCATGTTCTGCAACTGACATAGTTATCATGGAAAGTGCCACAGTCCCCGTGTAACCTCACCTAAAACCACACAATGACTAACATGGCCCGTGGAACAACCACAACCCCTGCATTGGTCATCTAAAAGTTGCAATATGTTCTACATGGCTCACTTAAATGGCCATGGCCCCTATGCTACACACATACACTGAGTTTTGACCTGTTGTATTTCAACTTAGTAAAACCAATTCTCAATAACATGAAACTAAATTATTCCATCATCATAAATTTGGAGGTATTATAGAATTTCCATGAATTTAACATTATTGTCCTAAATTAGTCTTCATAAATGTGTATCACTCATAAAGTGTAGGAATTTCATTTTTTATAGGTTTTATTAGTCGGAAATAAATACTTAAATAAATGTAACATAACCTAGCTAAGTAAGAATACCTGTATTTAATCCTCATTCAACGACTAAACCTTAATCCTGGCCATACAAGTTAAGAAGGCTATAAATATCCATACAAGGGTTTAAAAAGGTACATGTGCATTGTGATGCCTAAAATTTAATTTCTAATTTTTTCCAGTTAACTAAAACATGTAAATGCCAAGGTAATACAACTAGCATGCTATAAATATCCATACAAGAATAATTGTTAGCTTTTATATAATTCTAGCATGCAACTAGTAAAATAATAAAATCATTGTGCTTATAAGTAAAAGTTTAATTCTAAATGCCAAGGTTACATAGAGTTTATAAAACCAATGCATCATTTTAAAAGAAATGATTTTCGCAAAGCTAGTATGATTACAAAACTAATCATCCAACTCTACACTATCGGCCTTGCATGTGGTAAACGTCTTGATCCTATATACATAAACTAATAAAACAAAAAAGAGTATTAAAACTCAGTGAGAGAATATCCTCCCACACCAATATTCCAACCATATAGCCCATTGCAATCGTTCATTCATGCACACATGATTTAGGTCATCTTTCCTATATGTCTTGCTAAGAATTTTAGAAAAGATCAATTCTTGTTATGACTCTATACTACTACCTTTTATGTTTTCAATTCAATTTAAGTCTTCTTCAATTAATCATATAATGTAATACACATGCCCGTCATGTTTTAGTGTGGCGCTTGAGTTTTATGTTAAATTTTCTTCTCAAAAATTTGTTATTTAAAAAATTTATCAAGAAGTTAATCGGATAGAGTGAGAGTTTCCACACCTAAAAGGATGATTTTCTAGCTCAAGTGAGTTGTGCAAATTTCAAATGAACTTGAGCAAAAGAACATGTATATATGTAAGTATTTTTTAAAATATGCAAGGGACCAATGTAGTTTAGTAACACCTATATGTTGTGGACCAAAAATCAATAAGTATGTGCAGTGTTTAGAAACAAAAAAGCTTGGATACTTTCCCTGACATCATGGTAGCATTCCCGAATGTCCCAAAATCATGGATTTGAGAGTGCACGTGGCAACACTCCAAATCTATGCACAACAACATACAGGAAAAAAAGGGTAAGTACAAAACTCAATAAGCAGGTGCCTCATACAACACTTACCTAACCATATAAAGTCTAAGATAAACATTCATACATACACCCTACAGTTCATTTATTATGTCTTTAATTTAACTCTCGCATTCCACCAACGGTACTTATATCCAATGACATTAACAGTGACCAATGAGGGCAATAAATAAACCCAAAACTCTTTATCATATGTTATCGATTCGAATAACATACGTTACCTCAAGAATAACGTATTTTATACTAGGAGTAATGTACGTTACCTTGGAACAAGTTCCCCTCTCCCTTTCCATAGCTCCTATCAATCATAATTATATATATATATATAACGTCACATTCATTTCATTGCACATTGATCATTCATTTTCATAAATGATTCAATACATGATTCAAATCATTTCATGCAAAACACATCTCATGTAATTCACTCATTCTAATTTGACATGCTCAGATATACTTTCATTAGGAATCACTTTCATTCATGTTTCATTCTTCTCATGACATTCTCTTGGTCTTTTCTTTTTATCATTTTTCTTATGGAAACTCGACCATCATATCTTTTCAATAAAAAACAATGAATCAATGATGCACTTTTCTTTCTTTTGCATCCTTAGACGCCATATATTTTTTGTTGCATCCTTTGATTGGCCATATATATTTCTTTGCACCCTTTGTCACCCACAAATCTTTCTTTGTGCCTTTTGATGCCTTTATATCATTCAAATTAACCATTGGTACTATTTTCTTTCTTGCACTCTTGGTGCTCAATATTTTTATTATGCCCTTTGATGTCCATTTTCCATGTGTACCTTTCACACATCCAGTATCCTCTATGCCCTTTCGCATCTTTATGTGATCCTTCATTCCCTTTAACACCTCTATGCCACCTCTGTACCCTTTGACACCTCTAATGTAAGTTATGTGCCCTTTAGCCCCTCTAATGCAAAAATCCACGTGATGTCAAGCATACGAATACAAATTCACAATGCAATTATGCCATCAATATGATACCGACACATCCTTAATTATTAAAAATAATATGCATCCATCCATTTAACACCATTAGTAGTACTTCTCAACCATCCATCCAAGAATAAAAAAATCTACACAACCATTCCAAACACATTCAACATCATTCATAAGCTCAAGTCCATATACGACATTCACATCGTCTTTTCAATAAAACATGTTGCTAATATCACATGAACATGCAGTCATGTGATTTAAAGCCATATATAACTATTGTCATTCTTATCAATAATCATCATATCATCTCAACACTCAAGCTCATACGCATAAACACCTATCACATCAAACTAAGCAATAATATACTTCACATACTCACATTTCTAACAATCCACATAAATGCATTAAACACATGCATGTCAAAAGTAAAAGCATTCATAACCTGCAACATTCATTTTGTCATCATCATTCATTATGTGTGTCAAGCAAAAATTCTTTTTAATTTATTTATTTTTAATGAAAATCTTTATAAATTTTTGGCATTTTAAAATAATGAAAATAAAATTAAGTCATCCTAGCATTCGACTATATAATGATAAAAGTAAAGTATGAGAATAAGCTGAGGGCTCAAATCAAAGCAGTTACAAGCACCTGCAAAGTTTCAAAAAACATTAAATTCTTTTATAGAATTTTTTGTCGTCGCACTGCTGATCCCGTATATGGAATGCTAATCAGTCTACTAAAACACAAGATAACCAAAATACCATAGTGAGTTCAATGAATCAGTAACTGTATACCTCTTACAACACTTACCTAAGCATATAAAGTCTAGTACACTCGTTCGTTCATTCATCACTTCTAACCAATTAATAACTAGTTTTTTTATTTACCCTTGAAATTATATTGTTAGAATTCTCTTTGTTAATAAGATCATATGTTTATTCATCGTACACCTATCTTTCAAATATATAATGCATTTATCCTAACTATCAAATAGATCATTTACCTTTGTTTATTTATAATAATGACAACATACAATCGTATTTCAATTACTTTTGTTATTAATACGTACACTCTAACACCCATATCGACAAAATTACACTCAACTATATCGAGTATAAGCCCTTCGTAGTTTCATTCCACACAACCATTTTATTACTAATAAGTTTCAAACATTTATACTAGAAATCATACAGAATGCGAGGCTGCTTGTAACTACGCAGTGTCATGGACACCCCACGTAGTTGCAGGCACTTGTGCATGAAGCACGCGGTCATGGTATGACTACGCGTAGTTATAGCCACTATGTGTAGTCCCTCACACCACGTGCTGTATTAACGCCTACAACATTTTTACAAACAACCACAACCAACTTAGGAAAAGCAATAGAATTTCCTTGAACACCCTTCAATTCAAGATTCTAACACAACAAACCATACCAAGGATAAATTGAGAACTTGTTTGCATTAGTTGTACAGAATTCATTTATGAAACTCATCCTCAACACACTTATTTTTTAACAAATACAATCACTCACAAATACCAACTAAACCATTAGACATCTAGAAAACATTAAATAGCAATTGTTTATGCGTTGGGTCTTTTATCAATTGCTCACTTCCAATCATATACTCATCAATAATTCTTAATAACTACAATACATTCTTAACAATAATCACTCAAAAATGTTTAACAATCTTTAAGATGGAAATCCAACACCAATAAGTCCAACAAGGATACAAACACAAATAAGCAAACTACTATGCAAAATTTATTTCATAGTAACTCATTAGTCAACATACACAATCCTCAACAATGTTTAATGCATACAACCTTTAAAGTTAGGGACATAACACCCGAAGGGATTTCATTATCCATCACAAAATTTAACACTAGTAATTCCATACTAAGGACATGATCGTAAATCACCAACAAAAAATGTAGGATTTAATCCTTAAAAACCCATGTAATAACATACAAACTTTTTATCATACACAATCATCGTACCAACAGTAAAATTCACAAAACACAAGATCATATGTAAATTTAGCCACTTTCTCTTTTCCATTTTGATCCATTTGGTCTAAAATAAATTGGAACATTTTCCCCTTATAAATATGAGCCATTTGCTCCACTGAATAACTAAGGAAATTCCTCATTTTACTTTATTAACACAAATCCATACTCAATCTCAACTACACATAACAAAAATCATAATGAGATGTATATGATGCATGATATGTAATGCATGAATGCATCATTGTGAGCCATTTTCCCCTTCAATATCATTGAGCCATTTGCTCCTCTTTTTTTTCTCTGAACCATTTGCTCCTTTTTTTTTCATTTGTGCCATGTGCTCTCTATTGTTTGTTTGACCCATTTGCTTTATTTATCCTTTTTATGAGAACTTTGTTCCTCTACATGCCTATGAACCCCTTGGTCCTTTAATGCGTTGTTCATTATGATGTTATGATTACGAAATGCATATAAAAATCATAAATGATAGGAATTCTTAATATGAAAAGCATATATCTCCCTATTTCATTTCCTTGCCACATCCGTTGTCAAATTAAAAAAATCACAATAATCCCAATACTCATCAACCTATATAGATTCATATCCTTATTTCACTACTTTCACTAACAAAAATTCATCACATTAATATCATACAAAACCACCACCCAACATATTAACCACACATGAACATACTTGTATCAAATATAACTCAATCAATCCAACATTCATTACCATTTTGCATTTCATTTCCTTCATTCAAGATTTGATTTTGTATATTTTCTATAGAAACAACCAATTTAAAATCATAATAGTCACACCAAACTTCCATGTCTCATAAAACCAAAGGTAACATATGATTAAAAACTCAATTATACCAAATAGACACATATCGTATCACACACGGAAACATGTGATCAAATGATCAATTGTATTTAACCATACATATCAAGCAACATCCATAAAATTCAATGTATACTCAAATCATTATAGATCATACATAAGTCACAACATACATCATTTTCATATACACTATTTCACTCAACCAATATCACAAATCGATTAACCACCATATTGGAACTCTAACCATATATTATGCATACAAGTCACATCATCCGCATTTCATGTTCAACCACACTAAATCATAAACACAGTCATCACACACATAGACTATATATAGATAAGTAAGTGTCAATGTACACACTTACCTCGTAATTCTAAGTTAAACACACCTTCCTAGCTCTAATTTTACTCTGTTTTTGAATTCCTAGCCATATTTGTACATAATTATGTAATAAAATTAATAAAAAATCAAATATTTTTAAACTTTTTCTAATTTTCCACATTTATCCACTCTAAGGTTTTCCATATTTTGTCAAATTTGACTACCATGCTCTTTGTTCGATCATTCCACATTTTTTAGAAATTTGTATTGATTAATCTAGCACCCATTTTTTCCAAAACCAATTATTTTTATCGACATTACCCCTATTTTAAATTCCTAAAGTTAGTTTTCCACACTTCAATTCACTTTAACATAATGTAATCAAGAATTAAGCTTTATACAAACTAATTAATTTTTAATTGAACTTATCTAAGCATTGAATCCAACAAAAAATAGTGTAGAATAAAAGTCCACTCAAAACATTCTAAAACCTACCTGCATCAAACCTCTATCTTAAACCAGGGTTTTTGAAAACTAGGATTCTGTAGTTTTATTGCGGAAGTAGAACTCCTGGGATCGAATCTCTCGAGGAACGTTGTATCTAATCCAATTCGGTGGTAAAAGTAAAGAGAAATAAAGCAGTAAACATGATAGATAAGGATAAATTCAAGGGAAAATAGGTGCTGAAAACAATAAGTAAAAGCGTTGGGATTTCCTAGACTTCAATAGACCTACACTTGGTTCCTTAATTGGATTGAGGATAATGTTGGTGTTCTCGCGCTATCGTCAATTAAGAGTCCCTTTCGGGATGCTCAAAATTGAGTCCTTAAACCCAAATAATGTTCTAGTTTCGTGATACATTAAATTAGGCAAGGCCATCGTTCACATAGGCATTTCATCGAACACATTAGGTTCAATTGGTATATTTCTATCCAATTGAGCACTAACACTATTTGATTATCCTTCTTATCCCTCGATTTTTGCAATTCCGGGATAAGATTACTAAAATTTAATGATAAGACAAGTTTGCAATCAAATGTTCTGTGAGACTCAAAATTAAAACCAATATTTTCCAAATATTCAAAACCAATACCAATTTTAATTTCAAATCTAAAAAATAAAGAAACATTTATCCAAACCTTTCAAACAGTTGCGATACAAACATGGATATAGAAAAGACTTATCGAATAATACAATATGAAATGGAAATAAAATACATTTCTTTTAAACTTCTTTTCAGAACTATCCACGTTTGTGAAATACGTGCTCGAATCCTCCTCGCGGCAAATCCTGCTGTACCTGCATAATCATTTAAAACAAATAAAAAGGGTGAGTATAAAGATATACTCAGTAAGTGTAAACCCAATATAAATTTAAATGATGTGCAGGGGTCCAGTTAGCACTGATGTGCTGATGAACATGAGGACGTGTTCACACCTTCATCCCCAATATTCAAATACTATCTTCAATTACAATCTCATTTGTAATAACATTCCATATTCAACACAATGATGTGCTGGTCAGTACGAGGACGTACTGAGTTACTAACTTTTCATTTACAACTCTGTTCCACATACATATTTTCAAAATATCATTTGTACAGTATGTACAATCAAATAAACAAACAGACTCACACAAGTGTCATAATCATATCAACGCACATACCTCTCAACATATCAGTCGTAATTTACAAATAATCAATCATGCTATAAATGAACGCCAATCGCAATATGCATATGAATGTTATACAATTATGCATTCACATGCAAATGCTGCCTTGAGGTCTTTATTTTCTCTTTTCTTTTCTTTTCATATCATTTTTCCCTCGGTCCCAGACCGGCATCGTACCCAGTACGGCATCGAGATCTCTCTCATAATCATCAGTCCCAGACTGGCATCGAGCTCTCGCCAGGAATAATCATCAGGCCCAGCCTGGTATCTCATTTCTGTGTCACACAATAATTCAACACAATGAATGATCAATACATTCATATATCTCAATCTCAATCAAGTATGCTCAAACATGCTCAACAAAGCAATCATATGCTTTCTCACATATCAATCTCATAAAGATATCAATTAAGATATCAAATAACAAAAGAGCATGTCAATCAAACATATATCAACCAAATGTCAATATATTAAACAAAGAATACCAAACTCAATCAAAAGAGTTTATAAAAACAATCGGGCAAGTTAAATAAACATGCCAATAATCACATAATCAAATCGTCATAATGTTCCAAAGAACATAACGTACCAAAA
>CANYCX012692400.1:0-11001 GCA_948193385.1 Breynia disticha f. nivosa
ATAAAGTTTTGGTTTTTATGTTACCATTATGTCAAACGATTGTATATGGCATGGTTTGAGATGTTCTTATGTTGATCTTGGTTTGTTCTTATGTGTTTTACATGATTATTCTGCTGCCAAAAAGTTTTAAACACATAGGAAACCCTTCACCTAATTGACACACACATATACGTTGTCGTAGGTAATAAAGAGTGAGTGTTTTAAAGACCTCCAATATAGAATAGTAAGGAAATTGTAATGTTATACGCAAATTAGCCATTTCTTTAATATTTACTTAGTTAAGTCAATGAAAACTAAATATTAAACATAAAAAGGGAAATAAATGACAATTAAACCAAAGAAAAGCAATTTCACAACTAAGATTTAGACTTCAATTAAAACAAATTATCCAATAGCTAATCACATATGGTCCTAGAATTAATATAGATTGTTGTTGAACGTTTTAAAACATATTTATGAAAGCAATTGCTAGGCAAAAAAATGCTAATTACCTATTCAATGGCCTTTCAAAATGTATAGATAGCCAATAGCTCATAAAGGTTGAAACTTATTTCTAGTGGACTTGTCAGCATCAGTATATACATCTACGTGGAGATTGTCTCTTTTCCAGTACATTAAACCTTGTCCTGGCTTTCCTTTTAAATATTTTAAGGTCTGAAAGGCCACCTCAAAATGATCTTGGTTTAGAGAATGCATGAACTGACTTAACCTACTAATTGCAAAAGCAATATATAGTCTATGAGATAAGTGTAACGCCCTAGAAATTGATAGAATTAATATATATGAAAAATAGATTAAAACATAATTGAATTAGAAAGAAATAAAAAAGTCACATAAACTAGACGATGAGCACGGTCTGGAGCACGACCGTGCCATTGGACGTGCTCATCATTATAGAAATTTAATCAACACAATTTCGTGCACGAGCAGAATGGAACTCGTGTTGAAAAAGCACGAAACGAGTTAGAGCATGACCCATGCTTAAGGTCGTATCGGCTGGGAATTTTTAAATAAAAACCAACTGCTTTACTGCTTCATTGATCAAACAGAGCTGAAACTTTGAGAGGAAACCATAAGAAACCCTAGAAAACTTATTGGAGTGATTAAGAGTAAGGAAGAACTTATTCTCTGTAGAATTGAAGTAATAAACCGCCTAAGGTGAGTATCTGGACTTTGTTTTAAGAATAAACCTATGAGTTAGAAGTTGCTGAATCTTTGAAAATGTGTTTTAAATGGACTTGTTTGCTATGCTTTCTATGATTGAGCTTACATGTGTTCTTAAGCTTTGAGTGCTTATATTTTCTTTTGAGCCTTGATTTATTATGTATATTGAGTTTGGTTGCTATGGATGATCCTATGATCTTATTCATATAAATAAGCTTTGGCTTATTGTGTGGATTATAATGAATGGCATTATTATGCTTTGATGATGGATTGTATGATTTATGCCTTTGATTGTTCTTATTGCTATTTGCATTTAAACTATGAATTATGTGGAAGGCATGAATTGATATTGAGGCTATGCGCTATGAAATTGATGGCTATTGCTTATGATGTGAATATGCATAGCATGATTTGATTTGAGATTGGCCTTTATGAATGCATATGAGACATTCATGTGTTACATAAGCATTGCGTGACACGAGATGTGTGCTATCCTAGGTTGGGCCTGAGGATGATTCTGAGAGAGATCTCGATGCCGATCTGAGACCGATAATATTCTGAGCTGGACTCGATGCCGAACAGGGTTCAATGTCGGTCTGGGATCGAAGGAAAAAGAAAATAAAATAAAAAGAAAAATAAAAGAAAGAAACACCTCGGGGCATATTGTGTGATTGCATTGGCATTGCACTTTCATTCCATATTGCATTCATATGAGATTGATGCCATGGAATGAGTTTCTTTATGAGTTTGATGATGTTCATTACTATCTTGATGATGTTATTATTGATATGAATGTTGGTGCTTATAGAAGCACATGTGTGCTATGTTTTGGCAAATTGAGCAAGTATGTGTGTGTGTGTTTATGTGTGGAATGGTTAAGGCATGTATGATATAGTCTTATGTGCAAATATATTTGGTATGTAAATACTGTAGGGATGGTATTCATAATGCTCTGGTTAAGTAATAACATTAACCAACCTATTTGTTGCTTTGTTGTTTGAGAATCAGAAAGGAATTATGCAAAACAGAAGGTCAACACGACCTCTGTGTCTCCTGAAAAACATGTTGTACAAATTTTTAGACAACAATTAAGGACAAATTCAAATAGGGATTAAATAAGGATGTTTATCTTATTGCATAACGTATTTAAATCATAATAATAAACGAATACTTATGCATTAACTACTTTGGTAATTGTGTAAAAACACTTACTGAGTATGGAAATACTAACATGTTTGTGTGATTTGAAATGTTGTGCAGATCGCAGATAGCAGCTGTTGGACTTGGTGACTCACAGTGGTCAACTTTCAGAGGATACTAGTTTCAGAGGTCTTGGCTCCAGATTTTGTGATTTTGGATTTTTATTGTACATATTTTTGTACATATAAGATACATGCCTTTTGGTTTGAATTTGTTTTTCAAACTAAATTACAGCTTTCTCATAACTCTATTTTGGATTTTGTAAAAGTTAGGCCGAGTTTATATGAAATCCATGTGTTTATATTTCATCTCTCCTTCCTATTTGATTTGATTTTAATATCATTTTTGAAAAGTATTAAATATTTGAAAATAATAGTTGAGAAAATGAGTCTTACAATAAGTATATTAATCTTCCAACCAATCTTTAAAATTTATCTCTACCAATTACATCTTCAAGTTGGGAAGCAATAAGCTTCAGTTTAGGTTCCACTGGTGTATCAACTATTTTATACCTCAACAAAACAAGTTTCATCTAGTAAGTCTAGGATGTACTTCCTTTAATTCACAAAGTTTCCTTTCTCTGACCTAGCAAACTCTATTCCGAGGAAATATTTTAATAGTCCCAAGTCTTTAATCTTAAAGTCTTGAGCTAATTTGCATTTTTAGCCTTTGTATCTCCTCTTCATCATCACTTGTTAAGATAATGCCGTTAACATAAGTAGTTGAAATTGTTAGTTTACCTTCTGGTGAGTTTTTATAGAACATAGTGTGATCGGCTTGGGTTTGACTATATCCATGGTCCTTCAAAACCTTGCCAAATCTGTCAAACCAGGCTCTATAGGGCTATTTTAATCCATACAATGACTTACTTAGCTTATATACTTTCTCCAATCCATGTTTACTTTTAAAGCCTAGAGGTAGCCCCATGAAAACTTCCTTTTCTAAATCTCCATTCAAAACAAAACATTCTTAATATCTAGTTGATGTAGTTTCCGATCACAATTCACTTTAAGTGATAGTAGCATCCTGATTGTGTTGATGCTTGCTACTAGAGCAAAAGTTTGTTGATAATCCACTCCATAAATTTGTGTAAACCCTTTTGCCACAAAATTTGCTTTCCTCCTTTCAACATTACCATTAGTATTAAACTTGATAGTAAATACCCACTTGCATCCAACCAGCTTCTAGCCTTTACGTAAATTAATTAGATTCCACGTTCTATTTTTTTTCAATGCATTCAATTCCTCCATGACGACTAATTTCCAACCAGGATCATTTAGTGCTAACTTGATAGTAAAGTTACTTGTTATTTATTTTGAAATTTTTTGCCCATATTAAAATGGGTTGGACTTTGTAAACATCAAGTATTTGGATTCATATTTTGATTTTATATATTTTAGGCATGTAAATAATGTCATTTCACTTTACTTCTGGATGCACATATATTTTATTGGTACATTCACTTATATTTGAAAATTTTAATTGTTACCTTTTGTTTTGAAAATCTTTGACGCTTGAATTTATTTTTATGATAATGCGAAGAAATGTCTTCAAATTAATTTGCGAAAAAATTATAGTGAATATCATTCATCTGATTTAAATTAATTAAAATTGAAAAATAAATTTGGGCATCACAGTCGAATTCACACTTTTGTGAAAGACAAATTAGTGAGTCCATGTTGAGTTTTATTGGGTTAATTACGTCGGTTACGTTATTTTACTTTTAAATTACAATCAAATGAGTTTTCTTTATTATTTTAGATTGAACTTATATTTTGCATTTTGACTCATTTTTTTACAACTTTATGATAAGATCTCTTGCTGATTCATCATTTGACCCAAACCAATACTCATTTCCGTTCTTGGCTCAATTCATTTTTATGAGTAGTGAATAAGATTTGACTAATCAATATTTTAGATTTTTCTTATTCTTCACTTTATTATGAGACTTGTTTTCTTCATTTAATTTTCTTTATAGTTTCTTTTTTTAACTTTTTTTGCTCTCATATTCATTGTTTTTTTTATCTTTTATTTCTCTCAGTTTCCTTTCTCTCATCTTTATTTTTCTTTTCTTATCTTCATTTATCTTCTCTCATCTATCTACTTTCTATTTATATGTTTTTATATTATTTTTTTCATCTTTATTTAATTTGAATGTAATATTTATTTTAAGTATATATTTTTTATTAATTTTAATATATTTTTTTGGAATTTTATTTTTAGCTTACAAAAGAAGAAAATACCGAGTTACTAAATTTTAAGTTGAGGATGAAGTCTATTCTTTTTTTTTTGTTTTAGTTTATATATTATTAGTTATTTTTTTAACATGAAGTTGTTGAAAATAAGTTGTCTTACTTATGACTATGTTAGAATAATATAAATACCTTTTATATAAACTAATTTTCATGTGTTCTAATTTATTAACATTTTTTTGGTAAATTTAATATCAAAATTTACACATGCGTTTATATTTTTTTTATGCAAACATACGTGTTCGAACTTATTATCAATTTTTTTTTGTAAATTTTATGTCAAAATTTACATTTTTATTTTTATTTTTTTTATGTAAACATATGTGTTTCATATAAATATACTTGTTATCAATAATTTTTTGTGTTCTTATTATAAACTAAATTATTTATTAATATTTTATGCATTTTATAATAATTTAACTTTATATACAAATTTAATATATATATATATATATATATATATATTACATGAATATATTGTAAAGTAAATTGATTTTTTCTTAATGTATACTTGATATCAACATTTTATGGTTTTTTTTGTAATTTTTCTTATTGAACTTTATATGTTTGAGTTTAATATCAATGTTATACAAACTTGTTCTCAATATTTTTTACAGATGTTAATTTTTTTATAAGAACATATTGTATATTAACTTTTTAGAATATATCTTAGTTTATACTTTATATCAACATTATGATTTTTTATGAAATTTTTTTGTATTTACTAAATTTTATTGGTCTTAACTTACATCAACCTTATATTTTGTTACAATTTTTTATATTTATTTTGTATTTTTAATGTGAATATATTTGTAACTAAATTTTTTTTATAGTTTTTATAAAAAAGAACAATTATATATTCAATTAAAAAATTAATTAAAATGTTTATATTTCAATCATGAATAAATATTCATATTTTGTATATTTAATTAAAATTGTAATTTTCATATCTGGAAGAATTTTATTTATTTAAATATTGTTATATTGATAATAGAGTTTCTTAGAATAAGAAGAAAATAGTTATATATTTTTTTGTCTAATGATGTTTTTTTGTTGCTTTTCACATTTAGAGTGGTGGCGGCTCAATTTATATAGGACAGAGACTGCTACCGTATGTTATGTAAATTAAAAACCATTAGTGAAAATTGTTTCAAAAGTTGAGCTTGTTTGTAATTAAACAATAAAAGAAAGGTATATAAAAAATTAGCCCAATTTTATTGAATAAAGGACATGGGCTGCCATATTAAAAAGTCCTATTCCCTTTTTTGCGACCTCTAATAAATATGTTCCTTTAATGTGGTCATTCTAAAATATTTTCCATCTTTATCACTTATATATATTTGAGTTAAATCGCAGTAGTTTCATACTTCTCTCACTATCCACTCACGTCTCCCCACTCCTCTTCTCTTCCTCTCTCTGAAACCCCACTTTTTCTCTTCCCCAACCCTCTCCTTCGTTCTCTTCGATTCAATATTGATTTGAAGAACCTATCATTAATGATATGCTACTGCTTTTCAACATTTATTCTTGCAAGCCATGTAAGTTCCAGCACTCCATCTCTTATCAATCCTCGAGACGACATAAATGATAAGCTACTGCTTTTCAACATTTGTTGTGCAGATTTTAGGAGCTTCATGGTATTTGGCATCGATCCAGAGACAACATGAGTGTTGGGAAAGACAATTTAATAAGGAGAGGAATTTCACGCACTCTCCATCATGCGACCTTGATTTTCTGGAATGTAGTAGTATTAATAATTTGGCACGACAAGCCTGGCTTAAGAAAAGTCATTTGCTTGTTAATTGTGATGCTAAGAATGATACGAATTTTCATTTCGGAATGTTTGCAGATGCATTCACAAATAATGTTGTTCGCATATCTAATAGGTAACATGCAGGTAGTGTTTCCTCTGTTATTTGGATTTGGAATTGATTCTTCATGAAGACATGCATGCAATCAGCCACATCTAGACTTGAAGAATGGAGAAAGTAAATCCTACTTATAACATTTTGACATTACTGTGTGTTTTGGATGAAGCTCCGGTGTTAACATTTTGTTTTGTTTTATATTTTTTATTTACACCTCTGTAGTCAATTTTTATTGGTTGAGTTATTGTCAACTTGTTGTCATCTTTCGGTCGACTTTGTTCTTGTATTCAATTTGACGGAATTTGACGGCGGTAGGTATTACTGATTTAGGAATTAAGGTTTGATTTTTTTTTAAAATTTTTATTTTAACTTGTCAACTTGTTGTCATCTTTATTTTTTCTACTACAAGTTGACCAAAAGATGACAACTGATAGAAAAAATGTAAAAAAAACTTATATGTGGCAATATAGGGAATAGAATCATCAAAGATGACATTATTAGAATTTCTTTCCTAACAGTCATTTATAGAAAATGGTACTTTAAAAATTATATATGTGTAATTTGAACAATTTTATTAGGTGTATTTTAGGCCCAAATAAAGGTGAAAATTGGTAGCCCATATAAAGAAATATTAATGAATTATTATTGTCCTAAAATAAGATAAGATGAGGTGGAAATGATTTATTTGAATTAAATTTATATTTGATTATTTTTTAGATAATGTTAACAAGATAAGAGGATTGATTCAAACTAAAATGGCAAAAAAATATCTCCACTGATTGAAGAGCATGTAGCTAATCATGTGGAGATATTTTCTCTTTTTCGATTCAATACACACATCTAGCAAAGATAAGATTTTATTTTTAAGCCAAGTTTTACTCTCTTTCCTCTTATTCTATTTGTCATTGTTAAAATTCATTAACATAGTGTTTGATATGAAATGAAAATTGATTTGATTTAATTTGATTTGATTTATAAATAAAATCAAATAAAATTCATAAAGAATTTGAATTATAAATTAATTCAATTGTTTGATGTAACATATCAATTTTGTGAGTTTTAAATGAAATTTTTGTTTGGTATTATTTTAAATATTAGAATTATTTGTAAGTTATGACTAAAATATTCTTAAAAAAGATGTGGAGGAAAATAAAAGTTATTTTTGTAAATACCATTGTATGTTAGATTTAAAATTATAAATTAGACTACTTTGGCTTAGATTTACAAATTCATCATTTTAACACATTTTTAATTCTTTCATTAACAAATCAAAGATTTCAATTTTTACAGAAGTGTAAACCAAATAACAAAATTTAGAATTAGAAATGAACTCCAAGCTAATTCATGAAATTTTTTCATACCAAATACACTTTCTTGATTTCCCAACGTTCGATACCAACAGAAAATAAGTCAACAAAATTATAATTTAAAAAAAAATAATAATAATTATTATTTCTAGCATATTTTAAAGAAAATATTTTATTATCTAAAGTATAGAATTATATTTTTAAATATTTGAATATAAAATATTAGAAAATATGATTTAAAAAATAAGAGTGAAAAATATGGAAAGTATTTTTTTGAAAGAAATCAATTTCTACCAAATAAACGAAGCATAAGAGAGAATTCTCTTTTTCTCTTCTTGAGTTCTAAGGGATATACACACCCATAGATTGCCAAGTACCATAATCACAAGAAATTAGTATTTCTCCATTAGGTCTAGATTGTCGTGTGTGGAGAAAGTTGGCGCGAAGGGAACTTTTTTATGGCATCTCGTAACTGATTTAGAAGGGTGTATAAGTGATTTGTACTTATGGTTATTTGATTTATAAAGTTAAAGCATCAATCTTCAGGTGCAACACTGAATTAGGTACCTAGTTTCTCAATTAAGCATGTTTTGATTTTGGATTTGGTGTATCACATCACATGGTTGTAATTATAAGTTGGGATAATTAGGGAGGTTACGATATTATCGTTTTTTAGTATAGAGAAAAAGTAATTTTATTTTTATTTTTCAAGTGGACTTTTATAATTGAAGTGAAGACTTTTTTTACACTTTTATGTTAAAAAAGTTAACAGGTGCATTGTCTAGTTGTTTTTTCTAGTTTTCATGCATCTTTTTTAAAATTTGGTCTTTGTATTTCACACTTCATCATCACCTTTTTAGAATTATCATTAAATTAGCTGTATTTTGTCTTTCTCCCATCAATTTTGCTCTTCTTTTCATATAAAATACACTATTTATAATCATCTCTCATCCCACTTGTCATTTCATTTTCCTCCCCTGTGATGTTTTTCTATTTTCAGATTTTCATTCCACTTCTTAATATTTTTTTCACTTTTTGTTTTTCATATGTTTTTGAGGTACACGCGAAGCGAAAAGTCGATAATTTTGATATTCAAATTGGTTATTCTTTTAAGAGTGAGTATAAATTAGTTGCTGAGGTTGATTTAGAGTTTGAATGTATTGAGGTAAATATTAACCTAATTTTTTACAATGATTTAATTTTTTTTTAAATTATGCACTAATACTTTCTTTGTTTAGTAGGTTTCTAAGATGCAAACAAAGAAACAAAAAAAAATATTTTTTCGTTAAGGAATAAGTCTATTGGTTTAAATATTAATTTAGCAATTTTGTTTATTTTTTTTAATATTTATTTTTTATTTTTAGGCTAATAATTTTTTTCCTCATGTGAATGTTTTATCTCATATGTTTTTTTATTTTTATTTATGTAAACATTATATCAACATATTAACAACCACATATATATTTATAGAAGTTACAATTGATGTAAATGTAATTATAGTAAACAATATATATACAATTTTTTTAGATGTTCTCATATTTTACTTTTTTTTTCTATAATGTCTATATTATTAGTTTTGAATAATTTTATTTTAATTTACTAAAAATTTAATATAACTGTTTATATTAATTTGTTTAGCATAAATTGTATTCATAGTGTAGTTTAATTAAATTTACAACAATATGTATATGTTGTTTTCTCTTTTTGTGTTCCTGAAATGATTTAAGTCAATATAAGTTTATATTAATATTGCTCATAGTGTGTGTTTATTCATAGTACTTTTATACGTAAAGTTAATGTAAACTTCTTATAAATTCTAGTGCACATTAATTCATAGTTAAAAGACATCGTGAATAAATTATAGTGCATATGAATTCATAGTTCAAAAGACATCATAAATTTTAAAAATATTAAACAATAATGTTGAATATGTAAAAAATATTGTTAGGAAAAACAAGTGTGCTAAACATTGTTTATAAATAAATATTTGAATATCCATTGTTGCTGAAAGAAAACAAATTTTTTTTTATTGTTTTAAAAATTTTAACATAAAAATAGTTCAATGATTTGCATATATAATAATTGATTTTAAAATTTACTTTAATGGGTTGCTCTTCAATTTTTCTTTACGAAATCACATTTTTGCAGGAGATTCTTGTAGATTATGTTTTAGAAATAATTTTATCTGATTGATAAGATTGGCGGCAATGATTTAAAAATCAAGTAGAGTTAATGTTGTATGAAATACAATCAAGAAGTCTGTTTTGATAAAACTTTTAGTTTTATAAAGATTTCAATATTTAAGCATAAGTTTTTGTATTGTTTTTCGACTGCGTATACATTCATAACTGTTATGTGATTCCAACAAATGTGACAGTGCTGAAAAAATTTAACGCAGATAAGAGTGGGGCTCAAGGTGACACACTGGGTTTCAGATGTTGTAAGTAAATTATTTTGACATAATTACCCCTCATACGATTGTTTTTAAAGAAATTGCACTTTTTCCATCTTGTTTTGCTTTTGAAAGTGCAATTCTTCTTATTTCAATAAACTGCTTTTCCCTGTGGGCAATCCCCCACTATTATACGCATATCTATGGACTTTTTTTATTTATCTATCCCGGGTTTTAAACCTATATTTTTATTTGATCTGTCATATTTTATATTCTTCATAATAGAATATATTATAAAAATTTATTCTTAAAAGAATATAGCCCAACCTTGTCCGACCCCTTTCCTAAAATCTGTTAACCAAAAAAAATAAGCTTCTTTTCTTTGTCCTTATACGATTGTGCGTCCATCTTTTGTTTAATGAGTCTATTCTTTCATTTGTACACGATATCATTTTTATTTTTCTCTTATTATTTTTCTACCTTTTATTTCCTTCATCTTCAGGGACGGACCTAGGTGGGTGCGTGCCCCCACCGGCGCCAGCGGAGCCCCTAAAATTAGGGGTTCCGTCCGACAAAAATAGCATGGTGCCCCCACCGGCGCAGGTGTAGTGGTGGGGGCACCACCAAGGCTCAAGGAGGAGGATGAGAAAGAGTTGGCTGGAGCGTGGCTGAATGGAGGAGCTGCTGGACGTCGACGACATGAATAACAGGTAGGGAAGTAGGGTTTCGTATGGTGAAGAAGAGCCTCAGCGTTTTATTTTTTTTTTAAATTTAACTCAGGGTCAAAACGACCGTTTTGCCCCTGGGTTAATTTTTTT
>CANYCX012694031.1:0-14031 GCA_948193385.1 Breynia disticha f. nivosa
AATACATTCATATCTCGTATCACAACTCATGTATGCTCAACATGCTCAATCAGCAATCATATAACACAATCTCGCAATCTCAGTCACGTATAAATATCAAATACAATATCTGGAGCATGTTAACCAACATATATCAACCAAACATCAATATATAAATCAGAGCATACACACTTATTTCAAGTATAGTTCATAAAAATGAACAGCAAGGCAAGTACAACAACATGCCAAAACAATCATATAATCATCTCGTATCAATGTTCCAAAGAACCCAAACCATTCCCAAAATTGTTTGGCTCTTCTTTACTGTCTGTGGAACTGAACTGGTTTGTGAAACGGTTTACATAAACCGTTTCCAAACCCGTTTTACCCTTAAAGAAAAGTTCCTAAAAGTGGAACAGTTAGAGAAATGGTTTACACTAACCATTTCCTAAACCGTTCTCTCCTATTTTCTCGTTGAAATCAACACTTAATATATTCACAACAACATTACACAACTAAGACGCTATAAAACCTCATTCCAAACTTAATATTCGACACCATTTATACTCAATTCATACGTAATCATCCAATCCATCAATAATCATACCCCAAGCTTATCAATACACGTATTCACATCACCAATACACACAAATGATCACATATCAATCAAGCCCATATCACATTATGTGCCATTCATACCACCCAAATCATATTAGCTAATACATAAAATTCTTCAAACCCAATCCAACACATTTAAACATCAAACCACTTTACACATCAACACTTTTCATACAAATTCGAGTATTCATATTAACGAGTATTTGGTAACTCAAATTAACCACCATAACACACTACATAATCTACCCATAAATATCGTAGCAAAATTGTGCATTTATAATTCCACATCCATTTCGTTCATTGCACAAAAATCATGATAGTAGCATTTCCTTATTTCACATAACATCCAACAACTCAATTGCACACATACAATTCATCAATAAACATGAATAACACACTAATTCCATTCACATGTCGATTATGTTATCGCAAACATAACAATTTGGTATTTACATAATTCACATATGAATGCTAAATGAATGCTAATTCATCACATGCTATGTAATGCATGCCCTGGGGACTCACATATTTTTCTTACAGCTTTTTCTCTCTTTAATTTTCACTTGGGCTAATCCCCTATTTTCTTTCTATAGTCGAGCTCTCGCTTGATTTTCTTCGGGCCTAGCCCTGTTTCCATTCATAGCCAAGGAGCTCTCGCCCTATTTCATACTTTATTTTCATTGGGCTAATCCCCAATTTATATTCACAACAAGAGCTAATGCTTTTTTTTCAATTTGGGCTAATCCCCCACTTTCGTATTTCTGAATGGAGCTCTCCCTTGGTTCCTTTCAATGCATTGGGCTAATCCCACTTTCCCTTTTCACACAGAAAGACGTCTCACTTTCCTTTCCATCTCATAACATGAACATACAATTGTGCCCATGCAATGCCAATAATGACATGAATGAATGCAGATCAAGCATTCCTAATTTCATTAATCAGCTATAGTTAACCACACAAATGCAAGATATACAATGATAAGTGTGAATTCAGTGCACTTACCTCAAATCCTGTGAAGTCGGCTCCCAGCTCAACTCTGATCCGGATTCCCAAATACACTTCCAACATTATTTTGACCCATATTTCACAAATTAATCAGATTTCATACTTAATTCCCCGTTCTTACTCTTATTTATCGTAAATCCCCAAATTACCCAAACCATAGAAATCTCAATCTCCTCTAATCCTCATTTCTTCTCTTCATTTTATACCACGTTACCTCTATTAACATTAAACCATTCAAAACACCACGTTTTCCCCAAACCCTAAACTCAAAATCTCAAAAAATCCACATAACTTAGAGTTTATCTTGTCTTTTGAGGAGGATCGTCAAAGCCCTCTTCCTTAAGCAAATCCAAGAGTTCTAGGGTTTTGAGGCTGGATATAAGGGTTTTAGACCTTGGAACAAGAAGGTTTTAGGTTAGAGAGAAGATGAAGGTCGAGTGGTACTTTCGGGTTATGTTTCCTCTTTCTAAAATGTCTCACGTGGAATTATTTTTAAAGCCCGTTAGTTTAGAACAATTTTGCAAACGCTTTGCCAAAACTATTTGCATATCCATTTCCACCAATTCTCAACACAATACAATTCAACTTTGTATCCAAAATAGTTTGGGGAACGATTTTGGAAAACCATTCCCCAAGCCATTTGCTGTTATACTCTTACCAGTTTTTTGCATAAATGTAGGTTATAATTTTTGGGTTGTTACATATAATGTGGGACATTGCATTTAAAAAGCGATCATTGATGAGAATATTAAATCTAATATATCTCTTGTAATGTCAAATTTTTATCCTTAAACCTGAAATCACTATGACTTTTATTGTAAGTTTTAATGTACTTTGACATGCGCTAATATGACCATAAAAGTTTGATAAGCATGGTTGTGATTGGGTATATTATGGACTGCAAGTAGAAGCATAAGTAACATGAAGGGATTGACCATTGCATTATAAAAGAAGATATCACTGGCCACTTGATAGGCAAGATTGGAAAGAGTATGGTTGCACCAAAATGGAATGATGAGACCATTTATTTAAACTTATCAATCTTATCATGGAGATTAAAAAGTGATTTAGCACATAATAAGGATGTTAAAGACATACCTTATGCAAAGTCATGATATTGGAGGTCAAGGAAAGACTTTGAGTTGCAGTAGGACTATTGAAACCGCTCATTAGTTATTTATTTTTGGGTAATCATAGTGTCTTACCAGAGACTGCCTATGATTTATGAATTAATAAATTTATTACTATGATTAAATAGTCATATAGGATCAGACACAGACAAAAGAAATATAAAATGCTAAAATTGAAATTTCATCTTGGGTCAATTCTAGTCATTAGGTTGGATAGGGAAATTGAGCCAATTTTGGTAATTGGACCTGAAATGGATAAAACTCACAAAATTAATAAGCCCAACATAATTTATTAATGTTTGAAACAAGGATTATCCATTTGGATAATGTTTTCTTAAAGTTAATAAAGAGAAAAAAATAACAGAGAAAAATAAGGTGATTTATCTTCTTTTGTAAGAAGATACATGAGAGAGAATTTGATAGAATTCAAGCCCACTTTGAACTCTTATTTGGCCGACCACTTAATAAGGGATTAGGGAGATTTTGGAACAAAGTATGTGGGTTACCATGTTAAAAGGCCCCATTTTCTTTTTTACCAGGGTAGTTAAATATGTCTCTTTAATGCCATTTTTATGAAACTTTTTTCATTTTTAACAAACATATATATTGGATTAAACTGCTCATTTTTTACAAACACATTTCTCTCATCTTCCAAATCTCACTCCTCTCTTATTCTCTCTCGTTCTCCTATTCTCTCTCTCTCTCTCTCATATTCTCTCTCACTCTCTATGTAAAATGATGAATTCGAAGATGGCTTCTCTTCTAGTGCTCTCTTCAACAAAGGCTCCATCACAATGCAAGCGAACCTACCTTTTATATAGCATCACAATGCACAATTCCACTTTTTGATACAGACACACCAAAGATTAATCGATATTCTCTACCCAACTGACCAAACGATAGATTCATTAATGCAAGTTAATTTGCCTATCGGAGTTGATGTAGAGGTCAAGCTCTAAATAAGGTGAATTCTATTGTTAGGTATGTTACAGTGTAGTTTCAACATTTTTCATAGTAAAATTATATGACTTGGTATTATAGATGCTTGTTTATCAAACTTTGAAATTGCTAATTATTTAATAACGATGTTTTCACATTAAAATACTCTACATTCGAGGAAGCATTTATGAGCTTAATGTATCAACTTCCTAAATGTTTCTCTATGTATGTTTCTCTTATTTCGGTTTTGTTTATTTGTATTGATAGTAATTATGATTGTGATTACGACATGGATGGCCAATCTGCAGCCTCATGATCCGATTGTGTATGGCAATGTAGTTAGTTACATGTTCCTTTAGTATAACAATGTTTATTTGATGGTTGCTTCCACACAAAATTGTAATGTTGCAGCTATTTTGCTTTTTCTTCATCGTTTAGTTGATGTATTTAAGAAGAAAATAGAGGAAGAATCATTCAGAGATAATTTTCAAGAGTTTGACGGCTGCTTCCACGCAGAATTGTAATGTTGTGGCTATTTTACTTTTTTTTGTCTTGTTAAATTGTTGTCAACTTTTAGTCATCTTACGTTTGTGTACTCAATTTGATAGCAATGTGTTCCACTGATTTGGCAATTAGGTTTTTTCTGGTTTTTTTTATAAGTTTTTTGCTAATGTTTTGTCAACTTGTCAATTTTAGTTGTCTAACACAAGTTGACAATAAGTTGAGTAAAATGTAATAACTCGTAAAAAGTGCAAAAATATAAATTTGACAACAATTTTAATTTTTTTGTGAACTTTGAATATCTACTACAGCTTAACAATAAGTGGACTAGAAGTTGACAAACCTAAAAGTATGTAAATAGAGACACAAAGAAAATAATTCTTGTATTTTATATATTTTTATGAAAAATATTATGAAAAAATTAAATATGCATTACTTGAAATAAATTTACAAATCAATAATAAGTTGACCTCAATGTGACAACTTATAGAAAAAATCTAAAAATATTATGAAAAAAAATTAAATATGATTTTGATGATGAATGTTGTTTCTGAATTAATTTAGTTTGAAAATGGAGGTTTTCTCAGAGGCTTTTATGTTTTTAATTTGGATTGTGTTTTCAATCGGAATGATTTTGTGGCGAATCTTGTCATATTTGATATATATATAATGTGGTAATATAGGAAAGAAAATCATTATAAATGACATTGTTGGGATTTGTTTCCTAAGATGGTATATATGGAAAGATGATATTTTAAAAATGGCTATCCTATAAATTGATCGAGATTTTAATTTTGATTTTGAAACTTAAAAATCTCCTAAAATCTCTACCACGTGCAAGGCATAAGTGAGAGACCAAGAGAGAGAATTTTCTTAACCTGGTTTTCATTCTTCCTTCGTCCTCTTTTATCCTTAGCTAAAACCTTCAAAACCCAAAACACACTTAGTGATTTCTCCAATTTTTACACAAAGTATTGAGAGTTTTAGGAGTTGTCTGGTGTGACTAAACACATTGCTGGTGCTAGTTTATGAGCAACCCATTGGAAATATCAAACAAGTTTATATCTGATAACTCTCTTATGCTAGTACACATTTTTCTTTCGATTTTGTGTGGTTTTTTGTAAAGGGAGAATAATTAGGGTCTAAGGTTTCGTAAAGATAGTCCTAAATATGATTTTAGGGTTGTAGTTGTTTTGATCAAGAGATAATTGACCATTCAAAGAAAAGTATAAGACTATTTTTTATTTAAAGATCGTAACTTTTCATTGAAAGTTATACTTTTATGCTAATATATATTTCTTTGATTGTTAGAGGCATGATCTTGGAGTAGTTTTTGGTATGTTTTTGATATATATCCACTGCCACAACTGATTAACATGTATAGAAACCCTAACAGTTTATGCAATAAGTGTACTAATAGAGAGTAATGTGTGAAATGGGTGAAATGGTGGACATCAAAATATTTGTCACCTATTATTATGATCATATATAAACCATATAATCCAAAAAATTCTAAGAGTGAGAGAGAGAGAGTATTTGATATTCAATCAGGCTCAATCAAGTATAATAGTTTAAAATTTGTAAAGTATAAATGGGGTTTTATGATAAGCGTACTATGAGAAAGTAAAGTGTGAAATAATGGACATTGAAATATTTATTACCTATTTTTATTCTCATATATAAACCCTAGAATCCAAAAAAAATTAGGAAGGAGAGAGAGAGATAGAGAGAGATTGAGAGTATTTGATATTCAATTAAACTCAATCAAGCATAGAGTTTTAAATATGCAAAGCATAGATGCAAAAAATAGACCAAGAGAAAGTAACATGTGAAATGGCTAAAATGGTTGACATCAAAATATTTATCACTTATTCTTATACTCATATATAAATCCTAGAATCTAGAAAACTTTAGGAGGAGGGGAAAGGAGAGAGAGAGAGAGAGAGAGAAAGAAAGAGAGGAGAGCACCCTTTAGTGACTCTCCTACGTTCTCACACACACCTTCAAGGCACAAATATTTTTCTCTTCTTAAACCTACAATTACTCAACTTAAATAAATTCAACTTATTGTTTATAGGGTATTAATAAAACAACATGGAGAGAAAAAATTAATGTTAGTAATTTAGTTTTGTATGTCATGTTTCACAAAGCTAATGTTTGTAATGCTTTTGTGTTAATCAATGTTGGCATATATAGACCTTTAGTTTTTTTATCTTTGATTAGGATGCCTTAAGTTAATTCTAAGTTAAATACATTCAGGTGTTGTAAAAAATTATGAAATTACAACTCTTATGGATAATCATGAATAATTAAGAATAAATCAAAACCAATCCTTTTGCTTTAGTGCACTAGAAAAGATTTAGGACAAAACATTCATCTTTATCCATACATGCCTTAATTTAAGACATACATTATTCAAATATTAATAAAGGATAATGGTTGTCTTAAAAATGACATCTTGGATTTTTTATTCCTTTAATTGTAACGTCCTAAAAGTTTAGGAATTTAAATATTTGGAAAACACATTAAAACGGGATTGAATCGGATCGATTTAGTTGAGAATTGGGAAAAACAACAATTAGCACGCTTGTGCAACACGCCTGTGTTCATGAGTGCATATGAGCACGACCTCGTGCTCATAATTTGGAAATTAGCACGATTCGTGTTGAATTAATTGTAGAATGACACCATGTACGATGGAACAGAACCACATGCTGAGAAAATCATAGCACAATCAAATGGCACG
Organism: Breynia disticha f. nivosa; assembly: GCA_948193385.1. Taxonomy (NCBI): domain Eukaryota; kingdom Viridiplantae; phylum Streptophyta; class Magnoliopsida; order Malpighiales; family Phyllanthaceae; genus Breynia; species Breynia disticha. The sequence goes on from CANYCX012694031.1 coordinate 6,919, forward strand.
ACCTGTGTTCAGGTCGTGTTGAATGGAAATGTATCGAGTAATCTATTCTGATTCAATTCACTTTGCAAACAGAGCGAAGGAAGCTAGCTGGTGAATTGAGGAAACCCTAGAGTATGAGTTCAGCAGCAAAACTCAGCAAGAAACATCAAATTCTTGCCAAGAATCATCTTCAAGTTCAATTAAGGTAAGCTTTGTGCTTGAAATAGAGTTTAAGGAGATGATTTGAGTTGCTATTGAAGTTTTTAGTTGATAGTAGAGTTAAGATGCTGCTGGAATTCATGTTGTTGATGAATTATAAGTTTGTTAACAATGGAATTGAGTTAGTATATGATAATTGTTAGAGAGTTAGATTGAACCAAGATGTAGAGATTTAATTGTTAAGTAAAAGAGCTGAATTGTGAAGGATTATGGAAAATTAAGCTGGTATGAGTAATTAATAAGCTTTCATAAGATTGTTGATTGTCTAAGAGGATCTAGACAAATCAGAGCCTAGGTGGTGGAAGCGGTGCGATTGCACGATATTCGAGGTAAGTGGTTTTGTACACTTACAATCTAAGTGAATACGTTAATTATAAGTGTTAATGCATTTATGTCTTTTCCTTAAATCAAATATGCTATTTGTATTATGTTGATTGTTATAATAACATATGGTAAATGTAATGCCCCGAAAAGTAAAATAATATGAATTATGAAATGAAATTCAAAAATAAATCGAAGAAAGTGGAAGTATGAATTATGTTTGGTTAGAATTATGAACTCATGCTTAAATGGAAACAATGGCACAAGTCGTGCCTAACTTAAGGGTAGCATTTTCCATAGAAGAAATGGACAAGAGCCGTGCCTATTTAGATTGACCCGTGCCTAATTAATTACTCTGTGTCATGAAGAGGCAATTGGCACGAGACATGCCTAGGATCTAGTGGATCATGCCGAGTGTATATAAAATGAGGTGTTCGAGTGTTAAACTTCATTTCAATGCCAGAAACATATAGAACCTTAAAAAAACGAAAGATTAAACAGGGAAAACCCTATAGGGTAATTTAGAACCGATTATTGGTGAAAATTAGAGGAATCTTATTGAAGATGATTATACATAAGGTAAGTTTCTCTTTTCTTTGATATGTGTAAACCTATCTCTGTGGTATTAGAATTAAAAACAAGTTAGGAATTAAGATTCTGAGATAGAGAAGAAGATATCTTCTATGAGAAATTGCTAAATTGAAATAAAGTGGAGTGGTTGTTACTTGTGAATAAGTAGGAAATGGTAAGTAGAGAGTGTTATGGTGATGATAGAAAGGGTATTGATAACTATCATAAGTATTGGTTGGCATTTATGTTGTAGGAGATGAATTAAGGAGCTTGGATAAAGGTTATACTTTATGTCAATCTTATGGAACTTAAGGTAAGTGGCTTTCACAAACTCTATGCTTACTGTTCATGGTGTAATTATTATTACAAGTGTTCCTACACTTAAAGTATTATGATAAGTGTTCCTACACTTAATCATGTTAAGAATATATTAATGAAATCTAAGCTTAAAAGCTTAAGTGAAAGTAAGGAAAGAAGTGAACTTGTAAGTATAAGTACAAAGTGAAAAATGCTCGTAAGTATAAAACATATTAGGCTTGATGAGATTTCTTGCTTAATTGATTTATGAGCATGATTGAGATATGGCTTGATTTTGTGTTGTTGTCTTGAATGTGATTTGTATACTCATTAAGATGTTGAGATGTGATTGACATGTAGTTGACATGTTGTTGTTCTTAAAGAATGGACTTACTTTGTTGATGAGTATATGTGATATTGAGTGAGATTGTTTTTGGTATGCTCTGTTTGATTTATGTCTGTTGATTTTATGTTGCCTTATGGTTGACATGTTAACATGTGACTTGCTTTGGCATATTCATATTGAGCAGGAGACTTGCTTGATTGTTGAGCATACTTGTGAATTGATTTGTGGCCATTTGGATGCATATATTCATTCATTGTGTTACATGATTTATGTGACACTGGGCCTATTGATTATATTGCGTGAGATGCGCAATGTCAGTTGAGAGATTCCCAATGATTCCGTGATTAATTCACTATATCGAGTGAGATTCTTGATGCCATGTGAGATGCACGATACCGCATGGGACGGTGAGACGCCGATGAATGATGTAAGACTCCAGAGCATTCGCATATGTGTGTGCATGAGATTCATTTGCATACACGAGACATATGGCATTCATATTAGCATTTGATTATTGCTATTTGATTATGAATGCTGGCATGTTTAATTCTGAGTACATGATGAGACTTCATTTGTATTATACTGTGGATATGATTAATATGAGATGTGTTGATTGAGCTTTATGCTTGGTATGTGGTTCTTTATGAGTATAATTGTGTTTTGCGATGATTTTACTCTTAGTTGAGTTTTGTATGCAGATTTGAGTGTACATTTGACATGTATGATATACTTGGAAGGTATAGGACTTAAAACACATAACTGATACTCAGAGAATGAGAAAACAGAATTGGGATGGTAAAGTCCATAGCTCAGCACGTCATCGTGCTGGTCAGCACGCCTTCGTGTTGATGGATGATCTGAGATATTTTACGAGCACGTCCTCGAGCTCAATGAGGCACGGTCGTGTTTCCTAGTAATCATATGAACTAGCATGGCTCGTGTTAAGGTTGGCACGACTTGTCAACTAGGAAATCAGAGATGAACACGTCCTTGTGTTTATCGAGCATGCCAGTGCTGACTGAGTTTTCCCTGTATTTCATTTTAACAACAATCAATTTAGCACTTATTGAGTATATCTTTTTACTCACCCCTTTGGTTGTTTTAATGATGTACAGGTACAACGAGATTCATACGAGGAGGATTTGAGCACGTGTTTAGCAAACCAAATTTGTTTTATAAAAAGAGTCTGTAAAAAGCAAATTGGTGTTTGTTAATTCATGACATTGATTGTATTTGTATAACCCTTTTATATATCCCAGTTTTTACTTGTGATTGGAAAATATTTGGAAAATCTTATTTTAAAAGTGAGTTCAAATTGAGAATAATGTTTTTAATTTTGAGCCCCACAATTGATCACATGATCTGTTTGGCTATTTGCTATTATTGTTTCCGTATGATAGCTACGATGATTATTGAAGCATATATCCTGCTTTGTGGACCATGTGTGAGCATACTTGAGATTGTGGCTTTATAGTCGATTGTGGTATTATGGCCTTATGGTCGATTGTTATATTGTGGCCTTTAGGGTCGTGGCTTTCGTGGTCGTTCATGATATTTGGCCTTTATGGTCATGGCCTTCGAGGTTGACATTAGAGAGAAATAAGCCTCGGGCATTCGTCTTCAGAATTGTGTGTGTGCTAGCTATTTATATGCATACATGTAAATATGGAATTCATAATTGGCATGTGTTCTTGCATAATGATATGTGAATGCTGGATGAAAATAAATGACATAAGAAATGTTGATGTGCTTAAATGTATGAACTTATGAGTGTGTTATGCTTAGCTATTGATTATACTCTTAATTGAGTTTATATGTTGAAATGAGTGTACATAAGATATGTATGATGTACTAAAATTCTATGAAGTGATGAGCACACAACTGATACTCTAAGAACATAAAAATAGAAAGTGAATAGGTAAGCACGATCTCGTGCTGACCAGCACGCCTCGTGTTGCTGGGCAGACTTCTTGAAACATGACGAGCACGTCCTCATGCTCTAGAGTAGCAAGATTGTGTTACCTAGGTTTGTGTCTATGGACACAGCTCGTGTTTGATTTTGGCACAACGTGTCAACTCGGAAAGCTATTGAGCACGCCCTTGTGTTCATTCGACAAGACCCGTGCTATTCCACTGCATTTCATTTATTCTTAATGAACTGTGTATTACTTACTGAGTATACCTTTATACTCACCACTTTCATTGTTTAAATGATGTGCAGATCGTAGGTAGCTGCTGTAAACTGGATTACTAGTGATCAGAGGCATATCTGACATGATTTTTTAGGTCCGGCTCCAGGGTTTTGTTTTTAGCTTTTGGATTGTACATTTGTACATAAATGTATAAAAATGGCTTTTGCTATGTATGATATTTGTAAATTGTTTGACCCGGGTGTATTTTATAAAAGTAATGTAAATTATTTTCTATTTTTATTTCAAAGTGGGTTCAAATTTGGGGAAAAAGTTTTAAAAATTTGAGCTCCACATTAATTATTCAATTAAATCATAAAGAAATTCACAAAGTCTATACCCAATGTTCATTGATTAAAAAAATATTGAAATATGGATGACTTGAGCTTTGTTTATGATTTGGAAGGAGTGATTGCTCTTGGTGATAATATTTTGAGTTTTAAGTTGTATGAATGAATAATATAATGATGAGGGCATATGTAGAACCCATAGCAAGCTAAATTGGGTATTTTTGGACATATTTACGAATTTTACGTGGGCATATGTGGAAGCCTAGTTATAAGAATGTAATATGTTATGACGACATTTAGCAGATTAAATTCATACTCAGGACATCATAATGTACTTTGCATTAGAGGCATTTATGGACGTACATGCATATAAAGACATATGTGGATGCGCATGGACGTGGAATTGTATGTGAACGCATAGAAATGATAGCATCTATGGATGCAAGATGATGAAATAATGAAGATATGTGGAAATATATAAATGATAGCATTTATGGATGTGAGATTGTGAAATAATGTGGCATATGTGGATGCAAAATCTATAAATCTACTAAACGCGTACTCAAAATTTGGTATATTGATAAATAAGTTGCATCATAGAATTCATAAGAGTTCATGTCTGTGTGATAACAATGAAAAGTATGTTTGATTGATTTGATGACATTGAAAAGTATGGATCTAATATTGAGTTTGGTAAAGTTTGTGAATGTGAGAAAGATAAAGTGAATGTGAAACGAGTAACATGTATGATTTGATAATGATGGTTAAGATATGAGAAAGTTAATGTTATTTATGATTGTAGGAAAATGACATGGATAATATGGTTAAGTTGTGTGATACATGTACTTACTTATTTGATATTATGTGTTTGAAGGCGGAATGAAATGGTAATGGATTGGTGGGAATATGATTAGATTTGGTTAATAAGTTGGGTGTTGCTTCTTTTGGTATGGTTGTTGTTTCAGGATTTTATGATAACGTACGTTATTTACATGATCAACATATGTTATCAAATCCCTCGATAACATGTGTTAAGCTTTGGTGTAATGTATATTAATCTTCTGTAGTTTGGGCCGATAGAGTAACCACCACAAAAAAAACTTTGCATTTAGCATCCAAAAGTTGAATGCTAAATTTGGACGCAAAAACGGTGGACGACAAAAAATTTTAACATAAACTGGATGCTAATTAGCTTCCACGTTGTGTCCACATGGACTCTAAAATTAGTATCCACGTGGACTCTAATAGTTGACCCAAAATAAAAAAATATTAAATTAGTTATTAAATTAAAGTATAAAAGAAATTAAATCGAATTTTAAAATAAAATATAATATATAAAATTCTTAATCTTATAATGTACATACAAATAATAAAAGTACATAATACAATTATCTTATAAGAGGGGTGGAGGTGGTGGTGGCTGGTAAGATGCAGACCCATTAGAATCGAAGTGCGAACGAAAAAAAACGACTCATCTGCCACTGCATTTTTGCAAATTTCCTGTCGATTTTTGGGTATGACGCTCTAACATGTCAACTCAAGTACAGAATCTTGTAGTTAACTTATGCTATCTTTTCTATTCTCTATACTTAAGGAAAATAACTTTGCAAATTGAATGTAAAATAATAAGTTGACTTGCCAAAATGAATTGGAAGGTATAGGAAATATAGACTAATTCTAATTGAATAAGAAATATGGGATGAAGTTCTCCATAATCTATTAAATAAGAAAAGTATATGCTTACTGAGGTTAATACTCATATCCATTTTGTGTGTATGTTTTCTGTGATTAGATTAGAGATGTTGTACTCTCTTCAAACAGATTTAAACCTTCATTTTGTCTTATTGGAAAACATTTGTAATCAATGTTTCTGTTTGACCTTTCCTACTTTTGTAAATGCTTTTATGACAGCTTATCACTCACACACACTTATTATACATATTCATTTCATATAGATAGTATCTCTTGACGCTTAAGTTTATTTTTCATTGGTTATTTGGATTGTTCTTTGATTGCAAAATAATTATATGGAAAGTAATTTAATTTTTTATTTGGAAATAAAAAATAAAAATTAATTTAGGCATCACAAATTAGCCAATTTTATCCTATTGCTACTTGCTAACAAATGTCTCATAAAGAGAATGAATGTAATTGGTTTCTTGTTCTGAATGTAATTAGATTCTTATTCAAGCAACCTAATCTTAACTTAATCCTCCAAGCTATTCTTAGTTACATAACTAGCCATGAGGTTCAAATCACAATTCTAATAGAATAATGCAAAGTAATTAATCTGATCAATTCATCAATCACCTAGGTCTGGAAAAATTACTAAATTAGATGATTAAATGTATGAGTCAAATATTTTTCTTTCAATTAACCCATTGTAAAAAAATTAATTACCAATAAATACTCATTCATTAACACAATGAAACACAAATAAGAATAAAAACCAATGGGTAATCATTAACTTAAAGTAATTAAAATAAATTTTTCATCAATTCAAGAGTTCATCAATACTAGGCATCATAACTAGACTAGCCTAAAATTGCAAGAAAAACCCCCAATTCTTCAATAATAACAAAACCCAAAGTTAACAAGTTAACTATTCAATCTAAACTAATAAAGCTTTTAAATAAACATAAGGCATGAAATGTAACATCCCGAAAAATTTTCGTCGACAATCCCAAAAAATTTTCACTGTAAAATTAAGATAAATAAATGCTTAAACATTAATATATAAAGGTTGATCAAAGGTTGATAGAAGGGTATGTGAAACCATGATGAAAAATGTTGAAAAATGCTGTGAGAATGCATTTTCAGCTAAATTAAACGGAGAACCACCTATAGAAATGGCCAGGAAATCATTTGCACAAACCGTTTCCATTCTAATTGAGCCAGAATG
>CANYCX012695393.1:0-17243 GCA_948193385.1 Breynia disticha f. nivosa
ATCAAAAACGGGATTCACATAACCATGTAAGAAATTCTTACCAGAATTTTATCTCTGACTGATTCTAAATCCCCCAAACACCAAGGTTTCATAAGGAAAGATGTTAGTTAGAGTTTGTAGTTTTGAAAGAATGGTAGACAAAGAGAGAGACGTGATTTTGGTGGTGTGGAGAAAGAGGAAACAACATGTGTATGTATATATAAATCGGTTTTGGACTGTTTTGCCCTTTTAGGTTCCGGTCCACTAAACGCTTCATAATTCTCCTTTCCGCTCAACTCAACGAACCCCGATTAATATTTCTTCTATCTTTTTAATTACTTCCAGCTAATTCTCACATTTTTCCCAAATTATTATTTTAAATAATTCGCGAAAAATTTATTTATATTTTTCTACGTATTTTAATTTAAATATAAATTACACGAAAAATTGAGGGCGTTACATTAAATGTCATTTTTACCATTTTTTTACTAATCTCATTCCATTTAATTTAAACATTCAATTAAATTATATATTTATTATAAATATAGTTTTATGATAAATGTAATTTTTTATTTTAATTTTAAATTACAATAATTATTTTAATTTTCATAATATTTTTTTAAAAAATAATTTACAGATTTAGCATGAAAAATTAAAAAAATTGTTTTAAAAAATTAATAAATTTTGTTAAATAATATATTAATTTTTTATAAAAAAATTATATATAATGTTTTTATATTTTTGTATTTTAATTACACTCTTATTATTTTATTAAAGGTACTATAGGTATATAATAAAAATTATTATATACTTTTTGAGAAATATAGTTTTTTTATATCAAACATATAAAAATCACATTTCCTCAATAATTTACTTTTCAGTAATTTATTTTTCTAATAACTTACTTATCTAAAAATTATTTTATTATAACAAATAAGGCCTTAATTTTTCATGGTCTCTAAAATCTCTTTCCAAGCATTTACACACCACTTTGTTTGTTTTATGATTCATTAAAGTATGATGAGGTATGATAAAATAATGGATAGTATGATTTAAAGAATATTTCAATCATAACCCACCAACTTAATGGGTTGAATTTAATAATTTTATTAAAATTTTTAACCCATGAAATAACCACATCAACTAATATCATCCATAAAAAAATATTAAACAAATATTGTTCTATTTTAACAGTACTATATAATACCATTCAAAAACTAAACAATATCTTAGATTTTTCATCAACTCTAAAGTCCCATTTCATGCGCATATGCACTGAATTTTCTATAGCTTGATAGTATGAATTAAACACTATGATATACATGGTGATATTCAAAAAATTTTAAAAGGTCAATCTTTTATGAGAGTTTTACATGGATACAATGTTTTATAAAAGAAATTCAATTATAGCACATGTGGTAGTTATTTAGGGTAGTTAGTGAAAAAGTATGAGAGATTAATTTTGAAAAAGATGGTAAATTTGAAAATGAATGTCAAAATTGAATAGTATAGTTGAAAAAGTGTGTTTTGTATAATTATCCCATCTTTTTCATTATAAAATCATGAAAATGTTATTGGAAGTTAAGCGAATCCGAGGGATTAAGCAGTTAATTTCTCCCGCAAAGGAAAAAGGGAAAGACTTTAGGATCAACCAAACTGGTCTGCAGAAATCAGTAACCGAACATCAAATACAAACAAAACAATGACAGACGCTTGGATTCGAGCTCTAGTAGAGGCCATTCACTCCTCTTCTACTCAAGCTGTTCTTTATCTCTCCGGCGGTGCCTCTCAGGTCCATAATCACAAAAGCCTCCATTGTTAGCTTGTTATTTAATAAAATTATAGATTAACTATTGATTTTAATTAGTTAATTAATCAAAATGTGTTTTTAAGTAGGCACTTGGTTGGTTGATGTCAGTTCCTGGAGCAACAAACACTGTGCTTGAAGCTGTTGTGCCTTACAATAGAATGTCCACAATTCAACTCCTTGGAAAGGTTGTGTCTTTCTCTTCAATTTCCGAAATTTGAGAACTACCCATTTCCTATTTTGTTTCTCTTTTTGATGGGTTTACTTTGATTTGTATTTTGTAGGTTCCTACTAATTATTGTAACCCACAAATTGCAGAAGAAATGGCTTTGTTGGCTTATAATCGTGCGCTTAAGTTATGTAGTCCTGGTAAAAACTTTGGTGATTTTGTTGATTAATGTTTTTGTATGATTCTTATTCATTATTATTTGCATTTTCTTATCTGGGTAGTTTGTTGTGCATAATATTGTTGACGCAGAAGTATGTTATTGGACTGATTAATAATGATTGGCTTCGCAATTTCTGAGCTTGTCGAGGTTTTGTATGATCCTCGTCCTGCCCCAAATGCGGAGTTCCTGTCAACTGTCTTGAACATTGCTGTATGTTGCCTTGGTAAAATACAGTGTGGGTGGTGATGGGGGTTGTGTGGTAGGGGGTAGGGGGTTTTGGTATCAATAACTTGCTTTTTTTTTATCCCCAGGAGAACGCAACACAATGTATAAGATAATGATGTTGTGTACAAGTGCCTCCAACATATGGCTTTACTGATTTTTTTAATACAATAGTCGTATTGTATTTGATAAAAGTAAAATAAAGCAACTAGACGTATTTGACTTTAGAAAAAGTCATAATTGTTGGCACACTAGAGTACCAGACACCTTTTGAACGATTCATCACTTCATATGTACTGTTGCCCTCTGCTTCTTGTTACAATATTTGGATTCTTGTTGTACATTCCCACTAGTTCATTTGTAAAAATGATAAAATTTTCCGTAACAACGAAAATTTGTTAGATTTTGATGAATGTTTGCAGCATGTAGACCAAATTTTAAACATTTCAGTTTGAGAATGGAATTCATCTTATCATATTTTGAGCTTATTAACCTTTTTCTGCTGATTCAGTTTAAATAATAAATTTGCTAGTAGCTTGTAGTTGGGGAAAACAAGGAACTGGAGTATATATAATTTGAATTTTATTTATACTGGAAGCACAAATAATGTATATTTTTGAAATATTGTTCACTTCTCTATTTAATAGGCTCCTCAGCTCTTGGTGTGGGCTTTACTGGATCTCTAGCTAGCAGCCGCCCCAAACTTGGAGACCACAGGTATTCTTTTGTGAATTGAACAACTGGAAATGCTTAAGCTACGTTAGCACGATGATTTAATTTGCACATTTGTGTTGCTATTGGCTAATTTGATTCATTTTTTCATCATCATTCTGATATGAACCTGTCTATTGTGCTGAGCTGGACAATTCTGTTATGTCACCAACTGTAGTAAGGGGAATGGGGGTTGTATGTAGGGACCTCGAGAATTTGAGTCCAATCATTTGTGAGGACTTTATATCTGAGAGAGAGGGGCCTCTCGAATTGCCTCCAATGCTGTTGTTATATGTTGCTTTTCTTTAATACATATCATCTTCTATTCTTGTCATCCTATATTCCCCACTTCTGTACAATCTATGTCTCTGATCTAAAACAGAACCTATCACATTCCCTTGAAATAGCCTTCTTGTTGATTGGTTTGAATCTGTGCAACATTAATATTTTGTTACTTCTGGTCCTTGGATGTAGTGCTTCTGAAGATTTAGTTTGACTTCCTACGCTGAAACTAACATATGGTCATGATGCTCTTATTTTTGGAATGGTGTTCAACCTCGTTTGCAGACATAGATTGGCTTTTAAAGTATTTATGATTCTTCTGTTATGTGCTTGTTAATACTTGGATAATGCAGTGGTTATTACTTTTTTGCTCTTCTACTTCATGTGTAGGTTTCACTTGTCAACGCGGACCTCTGATCGACTTTGGGTATCTACTGTCACTTTGTCGAAGGTCTGTTGGTTTAACTTTACGTTTTCTAGTCGAGTTTAATTTATGTTGTGCTAATCTCTGAATGCTAGTGATTAATTTATAGGGTCTGAGAACGAGGGAGCAGGAGGATGCAGTTTCCAGCCATTTGTTCCTTAAGGTGTGCCATACTTTCTAAATGTAATCACCAATATATGCAGTATGCATTCCTAGAGAAAATTCTCATCTTCTGTTTCTTTTCTGCCTTGTTTTCCTTATTTTAAATGCAATTTTTGATTTTGTTGAATACAATCCACTCGTACATCCACATCTTGTTTTAATATAACATCACATGTAATTTGCTTACCTGAATGTTCTTTTCAAAAAATATCTTTATTTTGGTGCTTGTCTCTGGCATAGTTTGTTCATTCTTGCCTTTTTTGACTGAAATTGGTTACAGGCCATTGCAAATGCTTGCAAAGTCCAGGCTACGTTTGTATCTCATTTGACTGAGTCTGATGTGTCTGAGGAACATGAAAAACAGTTCACTGAAGATGAAGAATTAGAACAAGTCATAAACGGAAAAATATGCTTTAAGGTTTATCCATTTTCAAGTGGTATGATTTGTTCTTGAGGAAGAAATTCTTGTTTGTCTCTTGTTCATCATTTAATGTTCTGCAACTGTTTTGCTGTAGGAGAAGTACCAAAGGAAGACAGAAAGATCATTCTGTCAGGTTCTTTTAACCCATTGCATGATGGACACCTCAAGCTCATGGAAGCTGCCACAAGGTGCCTGATAATTTTATCTTCTATTTTCCCCTTAAATTTTTGAAATAGGCTTATATATATTTTGATTCCATTTGTATAGTTTTCACATTCATATTAATTCTTTCAGTTTTGCTACTTCATAGAAATTTCGGTCCTGCGCTATTCTTCCTTACAAGCAACTGAAATATTCATGCAGCATCTGTGGCAATGGATATCCATGCTTTGAGTTATCAGCAGTGAATGCCGATAAACCCCCACTATCTTTATCACAAATCAAAGATCGTGTCAGGCAATTTGAAAAAATTGGTGAGGCATTATTTCAATAACCTTCCATGATTTTATGATGCTACTAGTTACAATTGTACAACTCATGAACAAGTTGGAATTGATTGTCAGGAAAAACTGTGATTATATCTAATCAGCCATATTTTTACAAGAAAGCAGAATTGTTTCCAGGCAGTGCTTTTGTTATTGGTGCAGACACAGTAGCGAGGCTTATAAACGTATGTCATGCTTGGTTTTATTAGTTTTTATTTGAATAAAACGTTGGTATTCCATTTCAGTGATGCGGTCTTTTCTGCAGTGCCTGTTGGCTTGGATCATTATCTTGCTTAGCATACTACTGGCTTGTGGTGGTTTTTTGTTATTCCGATGTCTTTTACTTTCTTATTTACCATATGTTTATGAGGATAATAATCCTAGCTGTCTTAACGATAGGAATCTTCTAAGATCCTATTCATTATAGCATAGTGTTATACCCAAATATGGTTTAGTGCGTTGATAGAGTCCCACATTGGAAAAAGATAAACAAAATGTACAATATCTAAAGTGGAGCTCCCCTCCTCCCATCAGCCAAAGTTTTAATAGGAGTGGCCGGCCCAAAAGGGGTGCTCGATCAACCATTGGGCTTTGGTTACAGCTGGCCCATGTGTGGGTGTCAGTTAGGCTTTGGTTGATAGAGGGAGGGTGGGCTGGTTCGTATCAATTGGTATCAAAGCCAACCTTGCCCAGCGGGACCCAGTTGCGGAGAGGCCGGCTTGGGCCGTGGAGGGGCCGGCTTGTGGGCCAAAAAGGGAAAGGCTAGCACAAGTGCTCGACCCACACCGTGCCAAGTGCTTGGGTCTTCGAAGGGTGGGGTAATAATAGAGTCCCACATTGGAAAAAGATAAACAAAATGTACAATATATAAAGTGGAGCTCCCCTCCTCCCATCAGCCAAGGTTTTAATGGGAGTGGCCGGCCCAAGAGGGGTGCTCGACCAACCATTGGGCCTTGGTTACAGCTGGCCCATGCGTGGATGTCAGTTGGGCTTTGGTTGATAGAGGGAGGGTGGGCTGGTATCGTATCATATTTCTATGAGGAAAACATTTCCAACTGAAATTTCTAACATAGATTATCTGATTTCAATACTTTCCTTAAACTGAGCTTTCATTCAATTTTTTATTTCTCAGCAAAGTTTTGCTACCCTTGTGATTTTATATAGCACAACTATTTTAATGCACGAACTGTGAATGAGAAGAATATTGATCTTCCAGTTGAGATAGCTAACCTATCACAAAGAAGAACTTATGAACTCAAGGAAACAATTTTATGTTTTAACTAAATTTCAGCTAAAAATAATGCTCTGGACTCCAATTTAACAAAATATTTAGCTGACTAGACAACTTAATCTCATCACTATCTTGGCTATGACTCCAAACTAATGCTTCAGAATTCCCAAGTCGGAATACACGTATACCTGAAGTGTACCACGTGGTATAGAAACAGTCTGCCATTTATTTACATAAGAATCTTGCCCTTTTTGGAGAACTCTCAATGCCCTGACCACCTGTAAAATTCAAACAGCAAAAGAAGCTTCATATTTCTATGACCAATTGGACCAAAAGATTAAACCACTAATGTCCAACAATTGAAGTTTTTGTAAATCATTCACATGGCAAGAATGTGGTCATTAGCACATTTCAATAATCAACTAGGGAGCTGGTATGGATTCTTGCAACATATCATAGGTAAAGATTGCACAAATTATAGTTTCAGTAAGTAGTGCCAAAGACAACATAACAACTCTAGGTTGCACTATGCTTGATGCAATCTTACATCCCAGGGAACTAAATAATTATCTAAGAATGTGCTTCCTGGTATTTTTTTTGTTCCGATTTCAGAAATTGTTTTAGTTGTGGAAAAAAGTAATTAAGTGTGATTCCCGGATTACATTTGCTTAGAGATCAGTTAACAACATTAGCAAACAAAAATAAACTCATTGCTTCTTTCAGTTGCAACAAAAGAGCTAATTTCACCACTTGCCAGAAGTAGACTGAATGATAACTATAAAGAAAAGTTAAAATCCTCAAATTCATTGTATTTATTCTTATTGTTTGTATTGGAATATTTAAGAATTCAAATTTACTTGTAGAGTATATCACTGTTATAACTCATACAGTAAAAGTTTAACAAGGTTTTTCTCAATTTTGGTTTAAAAAATATATTTAGCTTCCTAAGTTGGGAACATAAATTGCAGGGTTGATGAAAGTTTATTTTAAATGTCAGGAAAAAGAAGGATACCTTGGCAACATAGTGTTCCTTGAATGAAGGCAAAGTTCCATAAAAAAGAGATTCCCGAGCCAATCATACTTACCACATGTTAACTAACACTACAAGCTTGCATTTTCAGTGAATTGAATAGTACACATAAAGTACTTCTGATTATTTATGACACTCCCCAAACCAGTTCACTAAAATGAACCTAAGGAAAAAATATAATGAAATTCTTTAAGAATAATAGGAAATACTTGCCCGATCTAAGGGTAAATAGAAAGCTGATGATGAACTTGATGTCTTGCCACCTGCATTTAAAGCTACTGCCCTGCCTTGCAAATCTATCACAGGAGAACCACTAGAACCACCCTTAGTTCCAGATGCTGCCTGAAGGCAGGGAAAAAACAAACTTGACACATATCCATAAAGAATGGAAGTGATGGAAGTTTCAGCAGGTTCGCAAAAGAGAATAAGATATTTTTTGTTCATCATGAATCCCAATAACATTCATTGAAAATCAAACTAATTTATGGTGAAAATTGGTAGCTTCTTATGTATATATCTAGACTTGACAATAGCTGGACAAATCAAGCTAAGAGTCTCAAAACTTTGAAAATGAGAAAACATAATTATAGAGTTCACCGATGGAATAAAGATATTATATCAGCTGGACTCTATTAGTTGAAAACTGCCTGTTCAAAGATTGTGAAGACTGAAAAATGAGAATGGAATTAATGCCTGATATTCAAGAACCAAAACAAGGAGACTAGAAAAATATATTCATTGACAAAATTAAAATCCCAACAAGTTCCATGATATTTGAAATCATAGGTCACCTTCCCAAACATGACAACAGAAGGCTTTCCTTGAATCTCAAAACAACTATTTCAACCATTTCATTTTATGTGACACAAAATGTGAGTTAGATTGCCCCATTTTATGCACCACATAACATAGACCTTATAAAATCAACATTATACAACATACTTTGTTTGATTCTCAATGCTTGTGCATTTACATTCAATGACAAAATAGGAAAAATTTAAGTTAATATGTGAGATAATGGTCTGATAAAAGGGGATAGAAGGAGTATTATTTAGATATTAGCATGCAAGATCGAAAGAGAAACAGAGAAATTAATTTGCTTATCATAGATAAGTATACAAGCACACACATAACGCTTAACAGTGTTTTGTGCATTAAGGATAAGGAAAACCATTGATATTTATTTAACACTACAAATGAAAGAAAAATAACAGATTATGTACTCAGAGGAGAATGACTTACTTGGATGTAAAATGTGTTGAAATCATTATAACCATCCCTGCACCAAAAAAAACCATTGTTATCTAAAATGATAAAATGCATATGCAAAAATAATTTGAATTGACAGAGTTGACTGTTAACTAGAGATCAATATTATTGTTCCATTGTAAATAGCTCTCTAGAAGAAACATGCTAGATTTGAGCTCAAGTCAAATGAATCTCATGCTGTCTTGGTTTGTTTGATGCAACCATGAAATTACATTTTCTCTTTCAGTAACTAAAGTAGTTAAACTAGCAATCTCCGAGTTAACTAACACACAGCCGGTCAATTAAACTAGCTCCATGTGGCAACTATGCACAACTTAACATGAAAAGGAAGATGAACAAATGACAATGTATTTCACCCATTTAACAATCTAATCATCCAAATACTTAATAAAAATAACTCCATCATATCTGTGAAAAAGGGGTGATGCAAGAAAGCAGTAAATTGTGTCAACCCAAAACGAGAGAATCTAACCAGTAACTAGTTTAAGTAGGAATACACTGGTTTACCAAAAAATTGAAACGAGAAAGAACAGGATAAAAAAAAATAAAACAGAATTAAAGCATTTTTGCTAATTAAATATACACCGGTAAAAAACAAAAAAGCTATTTTATTTTAAACAAAAACCTTAGCAACAGAATTAGAATTTCAATAATTATAAACTCATCAAACAAGTGTACTTTCTGTAAGTAGGAGCATCTCGATCCAAACGTGCAAGTGTACCAGCCAAAATTGACACCTGTGAGTTCAATGTTGAAATGAAACAGAAAATATCATTTTCAGTGATAAGAAAATATGCCCACTACCGTAAACAATGTTTATGGAGTGTGTACAGCTTGCTCAAAAAAAAAAAACTGATAGGACTGAAGAATTTTTGTTGATCAGTAATGAATGCTATGAATAAGCAGGAAAGTAAATTGAGGTGAACTATAATGCACCTGGTACTACCGAACAAAATTTATCAAACTTATTTACTACTTCTCGCCAAGTTATTTATCAGATAAGTTTAACAATGAAATAAAATCAGCAAGTCTGTACAGCTACCGAGTTTACAGGTAACTAATAAACATGTGACAGGGTATAAAAAGAACTAATTTCCTTGATGTGTATGAGAACTGCAAGTTTCAAGTTTAAACTACTTTCTGAGGAACAGAAAACGATGAAATGGAAACCAAGATTTTACATGAATATTAATAAAAAGAACCAATTTCTTAACCTAAATATTATCAAGCCCCACATAAAATCGTATCGTGTAGAATGTTTCCCTGCAAGAGGTAGATGATTTTACAATGGTTGTCTGTTTTCAATATTAAATTTCCTCCTCAAATAGATAGGGCATGCAAAAGAAGGGTACAGCTGCTGTGAATGATGGATTCATGTCAATGGCGAAACATGTATGATGTATCAGTGCTTAGACTTGAGTAGCTAGTTAATAAAAATGAGATTCAGGTCAAGTTCAGCTGTATCACAGTAAGAAAATACTATAAACTCAGGAAACAAAAGATACCTTCTCACAACTATCATTGCCAACAACTCTAATTTCTAATCCAACACAAGCAGCTTCAGGCGCAAGGGGAATTTCCTCATAGTCAAGAAAATGAATTGCCCCAGGATCATAGCGAAAGAAGCCAAAATCGTGGACCTGGGCACAGGTAAACAAATGTTATGCACAGTTAGAAAAATTGTAAAAAAAAAAAATACATCTCCATAACAATCTTTATAAGAAACTATATATGCAATTTATTCTTAATGTCTGCACTGGACAGATGCATCTCAAGTGGGAATTTTCTAAATCATAAGCACTCCCATCAAAGCAACTATCCTGAACCACGCAATGACTACATATCTCTAATCAACACAGTAATTCTTTTATTAGCTTAAATGGCTTACATTCCGGAGAAGAAAAAAAAAGAACGAGGCCAATTACGGAACCCTGACCTCTCTACATGTCAATTGAAAGGACAAAACATGGGAAGACAAATATCTATTCTATCAATCCCAGCTTTTCTTGTTTGGATATCATACGTTGAATTCTTGGTCAACAGAGTAACTACTAATTATTTAATAAAATTTTGTAATATTATTTTTCACAAAACTACGGATTACTCATTCCTCAACTCAGAAAAAACTTATTTAACTTCTAACCACTCCCAACAACTTCTCCACAGCTCAAATACCATTTCACCATAACCGACCAACACAAACTGCCGTTTCTTATCCAAATAGTTACGAATGAACTCACTGGGTCTCTGTAGATGGGATAGACCGGAATCTCTTCATGATTTGCGAAAATAGCCTCCGCAACCACAGGACCTGCATCACCACCAAACCAAGCGAGAATCTAGCTTTTGAGCATACACATTTCAGCTTGTAGAGTAATTTAAGCGAAGAATGTGAACTGTTGTAAAGTCTCTTCGTAAAATGACAATATTCTAACGAGAAATGTTTTCGAAAATACTAGTAGAGACAAATTTTTCGTTTCCAAACATTCCAAAATGTTTAGACAAAATTTTCACTACAAGGGTAAAACAGTAAATTGAACCGAACACAATGAATTCTTCTTGCTGTAGATATTCCGCGTATTCGCAAGCAATAAATAAAGAGAATTGGCCCAAAAAACAGCTCAAAACAAATAGAGGTAGCAAAATACCGGGCTTGACCACGTGTCGATTGGTGAGGATGATGCCGCGTCGCTTATCAACAACAAATCCCGTCGCATGACCAGACGAACGCTGTTCAGTGTCAAACGCGCGAACCGCAGTCACTCTAACCACCACTACTGCGGGGACCACCTTGTTGATCGTATCTCTCCAACCATCGGAAGTGTTAGTGTTCACTTCCTCTACAAACGACGTGTCATCTTCCTCGTCGATCGATTGTATTTTGATGGAGTCAATGTTTGACTGCAATTGATGGAGGTCGTACGAGCTTTGCTCCATCTTTTGTGAGTTGACTGAGGGAGCTTTGTTGATTCGAGGATTGAGAATGCATGTAGAGTAGGTAGTAGCAGGTAGTGCGGTTTTTAACGTTTCTGTGAAATTGACTATTCCTTTTGCTTCCGTTGACTCCACAAGACTTGCCGCCGGTCACTATTCAATTAGTCTCCTTTTTTTAAAAAAAATAATGTTAAAAAAAAGTTTCATAAAAAATAAGTTAAAGCTTTTCTGTTTCTGAATAAATGTACAACTTAGAAAAATAAGTTTCATAAAAAATAAGTTAAAGTTTTTTTGACATATATTTTATGAACTTAAAATTATTTTAAAATATTTTTATTAATTTGAAAATGTTTTATTATTTAATTATTTTAATAATGATTTATCTTAAATTATAATAATTAATAATTTTTTATTTAATTATTATTTATCCGGTTTGACCAGCTACTCAGGGGTTGAACAAGTTACCCGGTTACTCAGGATTTTCCAATTCGGATTGTTGACCGAGTCGGGTCTTAAAATACTGTAGTAGTTTGTTTATAGGTCATTCATGACTTGGTCATTGATAAGTGAGTTGAACTTGAACGAAATTTTTGGCTTCTTTATAGCTGAGTCTGAACCCTCAAGTATTCGGCTCGTAAATATATTTATTTGAAAAAATCATTTTAGACTGTAAACAAATTTGAAAATTGTACAAAGATGGAATTTTTAAAAAAAATTAGGTACAAAAAATGTATACAAGGTAAATTTATGATTATAAATATATATATATATACAATATGAAGTCATGATGATCAATGTGTTAATTTACTTTAATTGAATACATATAACGAGAAGTACAAATTTTTATTTGAAAAATAAATTTCAGTGCCCAATACAAAATTTATTTTAGGTGAGTTAATATAAAAATTGATTTTTGTGTCATTATTAATTATAATGTTTAAATTACAATTTGTCTGTATAAAACTACGTAGAGTTACACAAAAGAAAGTAACTATGAATTTAATTTTATTTCACTTTATCTTAATCTTATTTATTTACTTGATGTTATCATATAGTCATCAACCACAAAACTTTAATTTTTTTAATTACCATCAAATTGCTTCATACTTCTTTCGACTCTCACAACTGTTGCCTTTTGGATCTCCACTCACCGCTTGTCACTGTGACTTTTTTGTTGCCCGATTGCTCTCTTGTCGTCAAACAAGATTGTATTTAATTTTAATTTAGTCAAGTTTGAAAAAGTCCACATACAAATTCGTCAGTGCGCGAGCTTTAAATCAATCAAGGTTGAACAAAATTTTATTCTCGACAAAAAAGTTCGACTCGAGTTCATACTCGTAAACTTTTAACGATTCGAGTTTAAATAAAGACTAATTACATTTATACTCATATTATATTATTTAATTACAAACTATTTAAAAACATTTTTTTTCACTTTAATTTCTTTATTTACATCATGTGCAGTGTTTCTTTTTTCTCCGTAACTTATTGTTTACTTGCCATTAATAACAAGCATTCAATTTGATCTTTACATTTGAGTTTTCAAACTCAACTCTAATTCTAACTAATCCTAAACTCCTCATAACTCTAATTAATCCTAAACTCCTCAAATTTGTGGACACCACAATCTAATTAATCCCAATACTCGTACAAAAAAAAGAGGAAGAAAGAGAGGGAGGTTATTTGTATAATTTTATAAAAAAAAAAGATAAAATGCAATTAAAAAATCTATTTTAAAATTTAAAATAAAAAATTGTAATAAAGAAACAAAAAATTATATATAGTATAATTATTCATTTAAACAATCTAAAGTTCGATTCGAATTGACTCGTTTATGGCTTTACTTAAAAACACAGCTTAAATTTGGGATAATTACGCTTGTAAACGACTTTTTCTTTTTATATTGTAGAAAACTCGTTATCTTTTACAAATTTCATTGTCTGCTTTTTTATTTGTATTTTCAATCTTTTTATTGCATCCTTACGTGGCCTTTTTTATCTTTCAACTAAAGTGTTTTCAAACTTATCTTCTTTAACCTTTTCAACAACTTAATAAAACTTCGGCCTTAAGCAACGGTTTCTCTATTTCTTTGTTCTCGATATTTAGGCTTGGAACTACCGATTGCGTAAATTAATTGACGTGGGGTTGTTTTAAATTAATCAGATATTTTGGGAGTTCGAGTCCTAGTTGGAGAGTTTTATTATTGTTGTAATCCTTTAGGCTTAGAAATTTTAGCTTAAAATTTTAAGGGTGTGTTCATTAACAGAAAAATATTTTCATTTTTCTATTTCTAATTTTCTTAATTTTATATTTCTAAGAAAATTATAGAAAATTTAGAAAATATGTTTAAAAGATGACACTTTTCTATTTTAAAATACTCAAAAATTTGTTCAAATTCAACCATTTTTTTTAAAAAAATTCTATGAAAGAATATAAAAAATATATAATTTATAATTTTTTAACTAATTTTTCATAATCAAATTGAAAAAAATATTTGAGATTTCATATTAAAAATTATTAAAATATATAAGGCAATAATATATATAAAACAATTAAATCTATACATGAATAATTATTTTATAAAAATAAAAAATGCATATAAACCCTCTCTACAATCACTTTATTATTAAAAAGAAATGATATTTTTAAATTTGTGAGATAAAAAAGTTTTAGAGTGTTTTCTAGTTTTCTAACTCAGAAAACTGTGAAAAACAAACTCTATTTTATAAAAGAAACTGTAGAAAACTACTTTTAGTAGTTTTCAAACTTTATTATAATTTGAAAAATCTTTTTTCTATTTTTCTTGAAAAAAATAGTTTTGAACATATTTTCTAATTTTTCAATTTTTACAGAAAAGTTTTCTAGAAAAGTAAAATAATTTTCTATTAATGAAGGCACCCTTAGGCCTTCCTTTTTGGTTACACATTTTTTGGTCATTTTATGATTAAAATTTTAATTTCTTATATTTTGTGAGTAACAAATTTTAAATTAAATTATTTATTCAAGTTTAAAAAATTTTGATATAATAGTCAAATATAAATACACAGTAATCATTTGATTTTTAAGGTTCGAATCAAAGTAAAAATTATTATTAATTGTATTATGATGTTTACAAAAAATATAATTATAATATTTGTAGTGAGATTATGAGAATAGGGATTTAATTAATTATTTTGATTTGTAATTGAAAGATAATTCTCTAAACAAGGTATATGTAAATATATTGTCTTGTCATAACCACATAAAAGCTCTTAAATAGTAAGGTTACCAATAATAAATTTTTTTCAAAATCTATTCAATCTATCCATATTTAACTCAATAAGCATATTTCAAAAAAAAAAACTCAATAAGCAGAATTTAAAATTATTGTTATTCAGTTAATATGTCAAAAATAAAAAGTATGAGTAAAAAAAGTGATAAAAAGAGTATGAAAATTGAATTATTTATGAATTATTTTGTAAACAATCTTAAACTAGTCGAATGTAGTGGTACAATTTTATTTAAGGGTGTTGATGTTAGCTAGTGTTGTGATTATTCTTTTGTTGTCTACTTTAATGCGATATTAAATTAAAACAATATTCATCAAAATGTATTTGATTAATGATGTATTGTATGATTTAATTATGTGAAAGTGTGAGGTAAAACGGTGGGTTGATCATAAAATGCATAATGTAAAATTTTATACTCATGTCCATTCATAACATCATGAGACATTTGTATTAGGAGTACTGGAGCATACATGAGTGCACATAAGTACCTGATGGTATATGAGTCTATTGTGACACTAGAGGGTGCAAAGATTTAAAAGATACGATTTGGCAGAGAGCGTCTTGGCCAAGGCATAGAATAGAATTGCCATTTGTGGGTTTTTCCAGGGGGAACATAAATGGTGAGATTCAGAGATATGTTTACATGTTAGAGGGCAGAAGTTCCTCTATATATGCTTTGGATAGAGTATTTTGGGGTACAATTATTTTGGTGAGTACCAACTAGTACATATAGTTAATGATTACCAGAGGGTATAATTTGAGTGAGTACCGGAGGGTATGGATATGTGAGTACCGGAGGGTACGAATATTTACGTGAGTGTCATAGGATATAGATATTTATTAGAGTGTCGGAGGATACATAGAGAGAGAAAAATCCATAACATTTCATTATCTACTTATAGCATTCAGAAGGGAATGATATGTGTATAGTTAATAGTGAATGTTTCATGATTAAAATGCATGTATGTAAAACATTGTGATGATCTTTATGGTTGGTAATGGGTTATGTGTATGAAAGGTCATGATGATCTTCAAGATTAGAAAGTGATGTATTGAATTATTTGAAATTATGATTATGGAGTTGTGTATATACGCTCAAATGTGTGAGCGAAAGAATTTGTGGTTGGGAAGAATAATGCATTTCATTGATAATTGTGAAACTATGGTTATGTGATGTTATTGGAACGTTTAATTAATGTTTAACATGTGATAAATAATTAAGGGTTGGTGGATGTTGTATTTCTTTCTTCTTTCTTTGTTTTCTCCCATATTTGTATAGGTGGCTACGGGCAATGAACCTCGCAAGGTGGTCGCGACCACGTATAGTCCATTGTTAACCACGCATTTGTTTTCACCCAACATTTGACTACATGTGGTGGCCACAACTCCCTGTACTTACGGGCCACCACACGTTCTCACTCAGTCAAATGACTGTTTAGACTGATTTTGTAACGCTTGAAATTTTGATAATTTAACAGATTTTAATAAATAAACGAAAATGTACATAAAATTTTTTGCAGATTATTTTAAATAATAATTCGGTGGGAGAAATGAAAATTAGTGAAAAATAAAAATCTGAGGTTGTTAAGTCAATCGGGAAAGAGAAATATGAAGGAGCGGTGAACCAATAGTGCTCGGGGTAAAATCGTCCAAACCGAACCATATATATATCCTTTGTTCCTCTCTCTCTCTACATTTCACCTACAACATCTCTCTCTTTTTCCTACCATCTTTCTTAAGTGAAAAACCCTAGGAATCGTCTTTCCTTGTCAAACCCTAGTGTCCGGGAGATTTGAAATCGATCGGAGATCGAATTCTGGTAAGAATTTCTTGCATGATTTGTAAATCCCGTTTTTGAATCTAACCCTAGCTTTTCGGCCTTAGATTTCTTTCGTTTAAGCTCCGATTTGAGCAAATAATGGCTCGTTGGAAAGCTTAACATGTGTACTATCCGTTGGTAACCATTTTTGGTGTTTAAACGTGTTTTAGGTGTTCGAAATCGAGGTTCGAAGGCCAACTGTGAATAGTGACGGGTTTGGGTTTATTAACCCTAGGCTCATTTCTGAGTTATATTTTTTAGGTAAGATTCTTCAGACCTTATTGAGGTTGTTTTGACCGTCAATTTAATTGGGTAGTAAATGATGAGAGAGAATGGAATACGGGTAGGAAAATGTTTAGGGTTTTGGAAGGGAGATTATATGAAATTGGGATTAATAATACGTGTTGGATGGTAGAAATCGTAAAACATACGTAAATAAATGTGTTAGGGGTATTAATGGTGGTTGGTGGAAAGAAAAGGGAAAGAAATTAGGTTAAGGTAGTTGGAGGTTATTAATGAGAGGAAGAGGAAAGGTAGTGAGAGGGAAGTAATTAAGAGTATAAGCATACAAACATCGTTAATTTATCGTTTGTGCATAGTGTCATGCATATATAATTAATATAAATTTATAATTTGTTTTAATAGGAGGTCAAAAGCCCGGAGAAGGGTGTGACCCCCGAATTCAACTACCATTTGTGTATACTTCCCTCCTACAAATGGTACCTGAATCTGGAAATCAAGTTTTTGATTTTTAGAAAATTTTAATTTAAAAACATAAGAGCCAAACTCATTTTCATAATCAACATTTC
>CANYCX012695720.1:0-10014 GCA_948193385.1 Breynia disticha f. nivosa
CAATCCATTCGTCTATCCATCATATGTTTATACTTGAATTTTGGGCTCATTTGTTTTCCATTTCGACTTTATTTCTCATTTTATTGTGCATATAAGTCTGTCCAAAAATCATAAACAATATTAATTATCATATAAAATTATGAACCGAATAAAATTTGATCGATAATTAATAAGGATATGAATTATTTTGCGTGTAAATCACATTTTGAATTTTTAAATGAATTTTCAATAAAAGCAATTAAAAATTGTGATTTTTAAAGAGAATATCAAAATTATGCGCGATAATACATAAATAATTTATGAGAATTATGCTCATATTATGCACGCATAAGGTATGCTCTGGTTTATTGGTTTCATAAAATGGAATGTTCTAGCATTGTTCTATTTTAATTTTCAAGGCGGCATGCCCCTCATAACGGGTCGTGCTTAAGGTCGTGCTCCACCTTTTTTGCACGAGTTTTATTCTACTCATGCACGAGATCGTGCTGACCATTTTCCAGCAGGGATGAGCACGTCCTCTGGCACGATTGTACCACGCCTGTGCTCATCTGCTGTTTCTAGCATTTTAGTCTGTTTCTTTTCGATTCGATTCTGATTTAGTCTTATTTTCCATTTATATTAATTCTAATATTTTCCAGAGCGTTACACTTTATGGTAGAAAGAAAGAACAAGAATATTTCAAGATGAAGTGTCATTCTTGATTTCCTAATGATATAAAGAATCATCATCAAACAATGAAAAAGCTTTACTATGATCTCAAGGAAACAAATTCTAGAGAGATAAGGCAGATCTTTGTTACATCATTTCCAAATAAACTCTATTTGAAAATACATCATCAAACAGGTGACTCTCAAAAAGATATTGGTGCCTCACCCTTGGAGATCTCTACCAAAATGTTCAACAACTTGTTGAAAAGTTGTGTGAACAAAAGAAATTCTTAGTTTCCTCAACAAATTTGATGACAAAAGGGTCAGCGATAAGTTTGAACTGTAGATCAAATGCAATGATAAGAATTTTGATTGCCAAACTAGAAAAAAGACCCAGTCAAAGAAATTTTCACTTCTAACTGAGAAAAATGGGAATTTAAGATCAAAGAAAAATCGCTACATATCATTCAGGAGAAAACAACAAGGAAGAAGTCTGATCGATGTTTCATCTATGAAAAAAAGGACATTATTCAAAGAGCTGCACAAACAAAGAGAAATTTGCTAGGATAATCCAACAAATAATGAAGATATCTCAACTTGATTCGGAAGAGGAATTAGAGTATGTTATTTCTTAACAAAGCGATAATTCTCCTAATTAAGACTTTAGAGTATTCATGTATGTTTGTTTAGATGAATCAGATAGTTCAAATGCATCAGGTTATCATGAGGCCTACAAGATTCAACCATGTTATAACGTCAATACCTTAACTTTGCCTCATTTTGAAGTTGATCTTCTCATGTTAAAATATGATCTTCCTATTAAGATCATAGGATTCATTGACACGAGAAACTTTCACAATGGTTAATCTAAAGATCTTCCTAAGGATATGGCGATAAGATAATCAACACTTCTTATCAACAAATTGAAAAACATTCACAACATAGTTCAAATTCATGAAATCCATTGGGGTCCAAATCTTTCTTGGCCACATTACTTGGACCAAGGTAATAGGAACTAAGCTCACAGAAAGAGATATCTTGATTGGATTCAATGTTATTAGTCAATTAAAAAAGTCTACATCAGTAGTAATAAACTTTATTGTAAAAGATACTTGAAGCCCTATACTACAATATACAATCTTTTCTCTGTGTTACCACAGTAGCATCCACTAATGTCCAGATACAGTCATCTATTTTGCAAGGATCATTACTCCTTCAAATATCCTGAACCTCTATGTAACAATCCTAATTTCTATTTTTGGCTTGCATTTAAAGGGATGTATTCTACAGATCTTGCATTAGCAAAGGAAGAATGTTAGAAGCTACTCAAACAAAGCTTGATTGAGCCTATTTCTAAAAATAGGGCTTGTCAAGCATTCCATATGGAAAAGAGGAGAGAACAACTAAAAGGAAAGAAAATGCTAATCATTGATTATAAGCCTTTAAATCTTTTCCTTAAAGATAACAAATTCCATCTTCCAAAAGTTCAATCCTTGCCTGTCCATCTCCATACCCGTGAAGCTCATTTTTAAAATCCATTTATCCTGATAAACCATATTTTAATAATAATAATAACAAATCAGAGTGAAAACAGAGGAGAAAGAAAATGAAATATCCATTTCATAAACAAACTCGGCCCAAACATCAGTATCATAAAAAGTTTACAGCGGAAACGAAATCATATTTACAAACATTTCAAACTCAAAATATAAAGATTTACAAAATATGTACAAATATGTACAATCTCAAAAATGGAAGCACACAAAACAGATGTATGGAGCTGGACCTCTAACAACAGTTGTCTGTGATAGAAGTTCACAGCAGCTCTGGTCCAGTGGAAGCTATCTGCGTCTTATGCATCTTTTAGACAATTTACACAGGGGTGAGTATTTAACAATACTCAATAAGCTTCTTACACAATACTTGATTCGTATAATTAAATGAGCGTAGGAAAAATCAATTTCCCAACACGAGATATGATCTTCCTTTATCCTAATCAAACAACCATTCACAATATTTCATATTCGCACATAGATCATATATTGACATTCAAATGATATAACATTTACATAAATTCAAGATATGAAATCATATATTTTGTCAATATAAACTCAGAATCATTTCCAAACATTATCATATAATCAAAACATTCACATATCGAACCAATCTCAAATCATTAGTAAAGCATTCATAAATCAATAAGCAGTAATTATAGATGCTAAGTATGAATGTGACTCAAATGCATATGAATACGATGCAATCACATGCGAATGACTGCCCCTGGGTCTTCTTTTTATTTTTCTTTTCATTTTTCTCTCGATCTCAGACCGACATCGTACCCAGTATGACATCGAGCCCAGCTTGGAATCATCGGTCCCAGACCGACATCGAGATCTCTCTTGGAATATAATTAGGCCCAGCCTGTATCTCAATATCTATGTCACAGAATAAATGCAACACAATGAATGATCAATGCATTTATATATCACAATCTCACAATCTCAATCCGTATGCTCACATGCTCAACAAAGCAATCATATGCTTTCAGAAATATCACAATCCCGTATAAATATCAAACAAGATATCAACCAAGGCATCTAGCCAAATGAGCATGTAAATCAATTGCATATCAACCTAAAGTCAACATGGAATAAAAGCAAACGAATCTAGGTAAGTATAGTTCTTAAATATGAACGGCAAGGCAAGTATATAAACCTATAAGCACACCAGTACTAGAAGGAAAGAAGATGGAGTCAGTCTACGTCATCTCTGCACAGGAGACATACGTAGATAAAACTAGAAAAAGTGAGACAGTTGATTTGTGGCATGAACGTTTGAGACATGTCAGCTATCACAAGTTGAACGTTATGTTGAAGAAGTTCATGCTGAAGAGCCTTCCTCAAATAGAGATACGAGGAGATATAGTTTGTGTTTGTTGCCAATACGGAAAAACACATCAGCTACCATACAAAGACTCCAAGTTTCATGCAAGAGAGCCACTACTGTTAATTCATTCAGATGCCTTTGGTCTGGTGAAATAGCCCTCCATCAGCGGCTTTAGATACATTATCACATTTATCGACGATTTCTCTAGGTATGTATAGGTAGACTTCATGAAAGAAAAGTCAGAAGCATTAGTCAAGTTTAAAAGCTTCAAGACAAGGTAGAAAGTGAAGTTGGCAAAAGGATTCAGTGTCTACGCACTAATAATGGAGGAGAATACATGTCGCATGAATTCTCCAAATATCTAGAGGAGTGTTAGATACGACGATAATTAACTTGCCCGAATACTCCACAACAGAATGGAGTAGCAGAACGAAAGAACCGGCATCTTGTAGAAATATGCAGGAGCATGTGACATGCTAAGAATGTTCCTCCTAGGTTCTAGGCAGAGTGCATGAAGACAACAACACAAGTCATCAACCGGCTACCACAAGCAAAGCTTGGATTTATCTTGCCATTAGAGAAGCTGTGGAACAAAAGACCAACGGTGAGTCATTTTAAAGTATTCGGGTGCATATGTTATGTCTTTGTGCCTGATCACTTGCGAGAGAAGTTCGATAAGAAAGCGATTAGGTGTATATTTGTTGGTTATGATGACCAAAGGAAGGGCTGGAAATGTTGCAATCCAGTAACCGAGAAATGTTATACCTCTCGCAATGTAGTGTTCGATGAGATGTCGTCGTGGTGGTCTCCGCAAGCAATAGTCTTGCCAGATACAAAAGAGATAGAAGAGAAGTTACAAGAAAGAGTCGAAGAAGAATCAAAGACTAAGAAAGACATCGAGCCAGATGAAGAAGTTACATTGGAGAAGTCTACAAGGAAAGAAAGATCTCCCTGACATGAAGGAATTCACGAGAAGGTTTGTGAAGAAGATAGTCATAGACAAATTGAAGAGAGCGACGAAGAAAATAAAGAATTAGAAGATTTGACACCACATGTGCGAAGATAAAAAAGAGAGAGAAAGTCAAATCCCAAGTATGCAAATGTTGCACCAGTAAAGTACAACGATGAAAAAGTACTTACGAAGAAGCAGTAAAGTCAAAAGAATGGAGAAAAGCAATGGAGTAAGAGATTAAGGCACTAAAAGAAAATGAGACTTGGGAGACAGTGCCTCAAGCGAAAGACGTGCAACCCATTTCATATAAATGGGTATATAAAGTAAAAACTCGGCATGATGACTCGACACGAACTTCACGAGAGAGTAGCCGGTGAGGGGGAGTGTTAAGAGAGCACCGACTCTCTCTTTCTTCTACAATTGTGTGGAGCATGTACCTAGAACATTTTAGAATAATCAAGTGGGATGGAGAATGATTTTGCAGACTTTGAAAGTCGGTTGTGATGGCTATAAATAGGTGATGATGGTATGTAGTGTAGCTGTATGCCCAGAGAGAGCAAAGTAGAGGTAGTGCAGAGTGTGTAGAGAAAAAATAAGAAAGTGGAGAGCAAGAAGAATAGGTGCAGAGAAATACAAGAGAGAGTGTAGAGAAAGTGTGTCTTGAGCCAACAAAAACTTGTATTTGTGAGGTGATTTCGAGTGAAATAAATTATAATAATTTTTAGTGTCCAAGTCCTTCATTTTATTTTCAACAGTTTCTATGTAGTGACTCATTTCCCTAAATTTGTTGTTTTGATGTCTGTAATGTTACTTGGTAAACTCGTGTAGCTGTTATGTTTACTGATGGTGTAGCTTTGACCAATGCAAAAGATGACACTGAGACTAAATTTTATAATAATTTGAATTTTGATTGTTATGCTCTTTAAACAGAAATAAATGCTGCTGGGAGTACATGTGGAAATTACTTTCGTGTCACAACATTTGGTGAATCTCATGGCTGTGGTGTTGGTTGCATCATTGATGGATGCCCTCCACGGCTTCCTCTTTCAGAATCTGATCTGCAAGTGGAACTCAACCGAAGGTAACTTGAAGGCTTCACAAAATTAAACTCCCATTCCTGGCATTGCTCATGGACGCTTATTTCATATAATACTTCGTTCTTGATCAACTTGTTGTTTTTCAGTTTTTCCTGTGTGTTGTCTTTTGGCAAATGCACATTTGATCTTATGTTAGTTCTTAGAAACTGTAACTTTAAATTTGTGATCAGGAGGCCAGGTCAGAGCCGAATTACCACCCCTAGGAAAGAAACGGACACTTGCAGAATCGATTCGGGCGTCTCTGAAGGTCAGTCTTATTTGAAACATTTTACCGTAATGTTCTTTTCTCGTGATGTATAGTAGATGTGATCTACAGGTATGACAACTGGAACACCAATCCATGTATTTGTGCCAAATACCGATCAGAGAGGAAAAGTGGGTATTTATACAGATGCTTTTTGGTGTATTTAAAAAGTTATGCATTTCTTTTTAAAGTTTAAGAATATATCTACCAGTTGTATAACGGGTTCTATTTTGGTTTTCAGGATTACAGTGAATTCTATGAAGCTTACAGACCTTCACATGCAGATGCTACGTATGACATGAAATATGGTGTTAGAACAATAGAGGTAATATCCTTAGTTACTTTAATTTATTACTATGAATAGCTTCAATATTAAACAAAGCTAGTCATCTGTATTTCAATTGATCTTCAATTTGTAAATGAAGGGAGGGGGTAGATCTTCAGCTAGAGAAACCATTGCAAGAGTCGCTGCTGGTGCTGTTGCAAAGAAAGTTCTCAAAGCATTTTCAAACACAGAGGCATGAATTTTTCTTACTGCTTGTAGCATTATGTTTTATGCTAATATTACCATTCACAATCTCATTCTATTTGTCTTGCTTCCAGATTCTTGCTTATGTCTCTCAAGTCCACCAGGTAGTACTTCCAGAAGGTGTAGTTGATCATGATACTCTCTCACTTGAGCAGGTAAATTGCTAAGGTCATTAATCAGGCAGTTACATTCTGTGTATATGTTTCTGGGTATTTTGGATTCTGAATAAATGTGGAATTCATTTAATCAAATATTATTGTTTCTCTTGAATAGCATATGTAATCATACTTACTGTGTCATATGAATTTGACAGATCGAAAGTAATATTGTTAGATGTCCAGATTCTGAATATGCAGAGAAGATGATTGCTGTTATCGATGCTCTCCGAACGAGAGGTGAAACTACTGGTGGCGTCGTTACATGTATTGTGAGAAACGCTCCACGTGTGAGTATAACTTACTATTTTGGTTAACAAGTTCATCTCCGAAGGCAGTTTCTAAAAATGTGTTACAGTGTAAA
Organism: Breynia disticha f. nivosa; assembly: GCA_948193385.1. Lineage (NCBI taxonomy): Eukaryota > Viridiplantae > Streptophyta > Magnoliopsida > Malpighiales > Phyllanthaceae > Breynia > Breynia disticha. The sequence continues at coordinate 6,875 of CANYCX012695720.1, forward strand.
ATTTGTCTTCAAATTTTGGACTAAAATTTGTGAATCAATGGTAGGGCCTTGGTTCTCCCGTCTTTGACAAACTTGAAGCAGAGCTGGCTAAAGCTTGCATGTCACTACCTGCATCGAAGGGGTTTGAAATTGGGAGTGGATTTGCAGGTAACACAGCAGTGTCGTTGAAGCTAACCAGGGAAATGAAAATTCATAGAGTTTCCTGCTTGATATATTGATCTTATAGGTACTTTCCTGCTTGGGAGTGAACACAATGATGAGTTTTACATAGACGAGAATGGAAGAATTAGAACAAGAACAAATCGCTCTGGTGGAATACAGGTGTGTGTTTTTAATTGTAGATATGTTTGTAAAATTAACATTTATTAATGGGATTTTGTATTCCAGGGAGGAATATCGAATGGTGAAATTATTAACATGAGAGTCGCTTTCAAGCCAACGGCTACGATAGCAGTAGGTTTATCGTTCTTCTCTCTGTCAACATTTGTTCATGTCTTTTCCAGTTTGAAGCCCTGAAACTGGTGTATTAGCCTTTTGTGTATCGACTATGGTGTGAAAAATGTCAAACCTGTTTTCTTGGTTTTTCTGTCCAGAAAAAGCAACGTTCAGTGACGAGAGATAAAAGGGAGATAGAAGTAATAGCGTATGGTCGCCATGATCCTTGTGTTGCTCCACGAGGTATGTCCTGTACGCTAACATTTATTCTCACAGTTCACTCCTCAAGATTGGTGATACTTTCTTAAGAAACCAAATATTCTGATAATAGTGTCTACAATTCTCAAAAATGATTTCAGAATTTCTCTGGAATATTTGGTTTTATGATGATATCCAATGGCTGTTTATGCGTTAAGGTTGTGTTTTTTGGGTGATGCAGGTGTGCCTGTGGTAGAAGCCGCAGTAGCTATGGTGCTAATGGACCAGCTGATGGCACAATATGCACAATGTGCAATGTTTCCTCTTAACCCTCAGCTACAAGAGCCCTTGAGGTTTTCAAACTCTGAAGAAGCCAAGCTACCCATTTGAAACTGCACCCTACGAGTTATTCAAGACCACCTTCTGTTTGTTTTTGCTTCAAATTGGTGGAGTTGTTTCTAAGACTTTTAAACGTTTCAATCATCACCAGTTTAATAAACGGATCAATAAATGTTGCTTGTTTTGTGATTTTCCTCCATATCTGAAAATTGTAGAGACAATGAATGTATGCTATTACATTGGTCTCCAAACACAAAGCCACATCTGTGTTTTATGTGTCAGTAACGAAGTTTGTATTTCTCTTTTAGTAGCAGCTGTTTTGTTTAATTCTCTATATTTTGCCTCTCTTGTGATAGAACTTAAAAGTGGACTGCCCTGCGGATTGGGTTGTTAATGTTCGAACAATGTTATTTTGATTTGGATATGCACAATAATTGGAAATTAATTTTCATGGAGAAGTAAAAACGGAAGAAAACATACATAATAAGGCTTGGAATTATTTTATTTCAACAGAAAAGTGACCTTGCGTTACACAAGTGTATGGTGAGAGTACCAACAATCCAAGCACACATATTAGCAGGTAATAATCACAAAGTAATTTGTGCGGAATGGAACAATTTAAATCGTTTAGTTGGTTACTTGATGATACAGCAATCCCCATTTCACCAACTCACTAACTATAGCAGCCTCATGCTGTGCTGCTGCTGCAAAGGAAACAAGTCCTCATGCTGGTGTTGGTTGTTCCGCGCGTCTTGCTTCGATTGTCTTCTCGTATTCCTCTATGGACTTGAAGAGCTCCGAAAAATTGCCTTTCCCGAACCCTCCACACCCACCCTTCTGGTATTCTTTACCAGTCTCATCCTTCACCATGCAACCTATTCTCTGTATTATCTCTATAAAAATGGTCGGCCTGCCACAATCAGACGCGGAAATGAAAGCATTAAAAATTGTCGTCTTGATAAAAGAGATGACAACTGAAAAACAATAGCAAAACATAAGATGAGAGAACAAAAGCTTTTGAGAGTTACACAACACAAGAATTCAGTAATTCGGGTTAAAACAACTTTGGCAATGAGCACATTTTTCTTCTCTGAGAATAACGATCAATCAGCTTTGTTTATCATCGACATATCATGATAGAGTTTCGGCCAATGTCAACAAGAAATATGCAATTATAAATTAATTTATCACCTTATCAAGGCATCCCCTATTTATGAATCACTTATTACAACAAATTTACCAAGGAATGATTTCACAATTCACATACAATAAAACAAAAGAATATTTATATTGGTAGATCACATGTATAAAAGACAATATACAAGATTTAGAGCAGATGTGTTGTTGAAGACAAAAGGCGCCGTTGAGGCGATAAGGTCTTCAATTGCCCAAGGCGAGGGGCGTCACCTCAGACACTCACCCGAACAATGAAACAATAATAATTCTTTTTGAAAACAATAAATATATACTATACATATACTATATATGCAAGATTTTCAATATGCAAAAAAAAAGTATAATCATATAAAATCAACTCAACCATAACAGTAATGTATCAAATTCAAGCAAAATTATGTCTTTTCTCCCAAAAACAAAGATGTAAATTATGCAAAGTTTTCCTAAACAACTTCATGTTTTCTAATTAATAAATACTAATATTATCTCTTAGCCTAAAGTCTAAATATCATCTAAATCTTCAACATCATTCTCCTCCTCATTCAATTTAATTTATTCTCTTTCATTACAGATATAACTCTCAAGTTCATCTTACCAAGTTTGTGTTTCCTATTCTCCTCTACGTGAAGGTGAAACGACTTTTTAAGCAGTTGGAGTTCTTTCTTTCTCTTTTTTTTTTATATACAGAAAGCAGCTAGAGTTTGAGTTGGATTTCAACTTTGATTTTTTAGTTTTCTTGTTATTTATCTTCTTAAATAATAATCTTTTATTCATAGATAATAGTCTCCAACTATTAAATTAAATAATTGCCACTAAAACGCTTTGCTAACAATTCATTACCAACAAACAACAATCTAATAAACTCTACTAAACATGAATATAAAGTAATGGAAAGCAAAACTGACCTATCACCAATAGGCTTAGTAAAAATCTGCAGCAAAGTCCCCTGATCATCCCCATCAACCAATATCCCTAACTCCTCACACCTCTTA
>CANYCX012697108.1:0-12239 GCA_948193385.1 Breynia disticha f. nivosa
TGGCTAGTGATATCATCTCTTATAAAGAGGGTCAATCCCTTCACTTCACTCCTACTCCCATTATGATTCTTAGCATACCCAATCATACCCATACTTGTCAACCTTTTACAACCACGTTAGGCGTATGTCAAAGTACATTAAAATCACAACAAGAGACATAGTGATTTCCAGTCTAAGGATAACATTTGACATTGGAAATGGTGGTCGCTCTCCAAGTATAATGCTCTATATTATACCTATGCAATTTGCTATATATCCCAAATATCTATGACCCATAGAACATTATCATCTACAAAGTACATACTAGTCTTAATTCATTTCTATTCCCATAGAAACAATCGACTAGGGATATTTAGAATGTTAATCTCATATCTTCTAGGTTCTACTATCAAGGTCCTCAACCTTGATACCTCAAGTAGTTAATCAACATTCTTGGATATTTTATCAATACATCATATGATAAAATAATGCCTCATAATTTTATTACTCAATAATAAAAGTTACAAACAATGCCTTGGGCTAGGGCTTACACTAACATATTTATCCTAAAAATGACCCAAATATACGTCCAAAATAGAAATATCAATTTGACCCTTTTCTGACCTAGTCTTCGTGTGCAATCCCATATGTCCATTTAACATTGGAAATATGAATAATTAATCCTTAAAGGTCATAAAGAAACTCTAGCAAAATGCTATGACATCTTAAATTAAATGAAGATATTGTGACATTTGTTTGACCTAGTACAATCTTACACAGTTCCTTAAATGTCAAAATTACACAAGGCATGGACCAATCATCCTTATATAGTTAATTAATTTTCTTGATATTCTAATGACACTGAACTCTTTCATATAAATAATGAAAATAGTTATTTCATCTAGACGTGGCATCAATCTTTCAAATTCACTGATTAAGTGGTCAGTGACATTTTTGCTCTCCTTGAGAGCAGGTAATTCCTTCACTTCTCTCATGCTCTCTAAAATGAACCAATGCATACCCAATAATACCTATACTTTTCACCTTTTACGGGCATGTTAGGTGTATGTCAAAGTATACAAAAATCCATCTAGATTTTTATATAAATTTTTAGTCTAAGAACTCTGATAAAACCTCTACATTGGAACTACTTATAAACTCAAACCATGTAGTGGTTCTCATTAGAAGATCTAATCCAAATACCATGTCTTAGAAATGTATTCATGATTTCTGACTGACTTCCCATGTCCTTGTGTTATGTATTACCGAACTCACTAGGTGAAAAAGAGCAAGCTAGTCTTAGTTCACATGCTGTTCTCATAATAGTGATCGACTAGGGATATTAAAATGAAATCTCTCGCTTTAAGGTATTACAAGCATATGCATCACATATGCGAACTTAAGCGTTAAGATACTCATTCATGGAATTCTATCTGCTCTTTATGCACAAAAATAATAAAAAGATAAGATGAAGGAATAGAGGATTTAAAGCTGATTTTAGTGCATTAGAGTGGTGGTGTTGCCAACACAGGTCGTGCTATAGTATTACACAACTAAGTTATGTTGACAAAATCATATAAAAAGGAATGATTTTAAGCAGGTGGTGGCATAAAATAACAAGAAATGCAAGAGGAAGTAGAGTGAGATGTGAGTGAAGAGAGATAGAGTGAGAAAGAGAAAGAGAGAGATTAGAAAACTTCCATAACCAAAACTTCATCTATTTAAACTCATTAAAGAATGGGAGAAGAATAAAGAGTGAGTAGGAAATTTTGTAAGAAAAACGACGACAGGTTAGAATATATGATCAAAATCAGAGTTCGAGGAACTCAATATACTTCAGCAGATCCAATGAGTAATCTAACTAACTTTAATAAGTTTTATTCGAAATTGATATATATATATATACACACACACACACACTTATGAATCACAAGATTAAAAGACATAGGCATGTATATATAAGTTAAATGATGATTTTGCATATGGTTTATTAATTGTTGATGGTTTATGGATTTGGTGGAAATATAAAAATATTGGTGCAGATAAAGTATTGATTAATCGAGAGAACGAGTAAGAATGGAGAACAAGTAGTGATAATAGAGAACGAGTAGAATCATTTGATTTCATATGAAATAAATTTTATATAGAATCATATGGAAAATGATATGATTATTCATGTTGAATATGTTGAAATGTTTATATATTTTTGTATATAATTTCATTGAATACTCACTAATTTCACATTTCATAAAAATGTGCAAATTTTAGTTTCAGGTATAAGGAATCTATAAAGGAATCTGAAGAAGAAATCTAGTACGTGGGATAGCCGAGCTCGGGACCTTCTCTCTCATTCCCTAAACACTTTGTAAAATAGAATCATAAGCATAATGTGTGTGGTATTGTTTATGTTGAGTGTGTTGATGAATATGAGTTTAATGTATGGTTTGATGTTATTGTGATATGTGAATTTGCTTGAGAAAAGAATAGATAAGCAGATTGAGTGGTGAGTTTATAAAAGGTTGATATATGTTTGTTATGTAATTGCTTAATTATAGTTATGATGAGAAATGGATGAACTATTGAGATACATTTTGCATAATTGTTCATATGATTACAGTGTTGATGTCTTTGATTTTATAAACCTAACACGAGTCATGCAGCGGAGCATAGGCAGCATGTGGTGCATTCCATGGGGCGTGTATTGACCATAACCTTTATAGAAATTTTGGGATAGGTCATGAACATTAGCACATTGGTCGTGTAAACGACAATAGAGGCTGTGCTAGTACAACACAAGGATCATGCCCATGGAAAATGTTGCACTATAGGCTGTGTTATAATTGTGTTTTATGACGTGTTTAATGCAAAAGTTGATAATAAGTTTATGGATGGTTTACAATTAAAAGTGTAAGGACAAAGAAATCAATAGTAAAAGAGATTTTAAATGATAATTTTGTAAGATATATTTTATATATAAATATAACAGACAAAAGAAAAGGTAAAAATTTTATTTATGTAAATATAATTATATGTAGATTAGGATGTTATAACACACTACTAATTGTGACACATCAATTGGATAGTTTTATTAGACACATACCACATGTCAATACATGAATTAATAAAACAATGCCTCATAATTTTATTAGTTAATAGTAAAAGGTACACATAATGCATTGGGGCTAGGACTTACACTAATAGTATCCATCACATATGCCACCTTAAGCATCGAGATACTCAATCTAAAATTTTATCAATATTTATGCAATAAAATAATAGAAGGATAGAATGAGATGTCTTAATTATGAATGTAGTCTATACACAATGCTTGTGAAGAGGGATTACACTAATAATGTCCCACTAGCGCTAGTACCAATCAGGCTTAACCTAAACTCAAGAGATATCCTCTCAAGTTGAAACAAAGACAACAGATATGTTAATAATCAACTACATCACCTTTAATAATATTATAGTTTGATCTTGAATCTATCACTCTAAGTGATAATTCCTAAATACTAGTTTGGACTTAGGATATGACCGAGACTCCTTAGCCTATGTATTTACCTCATTAATTTCACATGAAATTTCCAATGGAACCAGGATGACTGGGATCATTCCTAAATTAATATAGAAATCTCTTAATCCACAACCTTGTATATAGCTATACTTATTGTAACCTATTCATAATCTATATTTGAATTAGTTATATAGTTTACTCTTAAGAATTTTCTATTAACTTATGACACCTTTAAATCATAAATGTCTCCAACTACGAGTTTAAAATATTTATGATACTTATCTATAGCACATTCGATAGCTAACTTGATAGAATATATAGCTAATGCTAATTGAGTTCTACTCAAGTTGTTCCTTTGATAAGCTCAACTCTTGACCCAAAGATGAACTATCTTTGTTCAAATTAGACATATCTTGAACACACTTTGTACCTTGACTTAGTCCTAATAAAACCAACACAAGCTATCTTTATAGATTTTGATGCTTTGTATCAACTTGGTTTAACTCAAGTCATTAATCGATCAAAAACTTCTCAACCATTGCTTAAAGTAATGTTAGAATGTTTTAAATCATTAGGAAAATATCTATATGGTTGAAACATCATGTTTATTTTTGCTTTCTTGTAGACATAAAGTGTATCCTTTAATTTCATTGAAGCCAACTCAAATGGCTACTTCCACGAATTCAAAGATTCTAAGTACGTTTATACTTCACCTTTTGAAGTTTCATCCACTTCCTTAGATTTCTTGTGCAATGGATTTCTTTGTATAAACTCTTTATGAACTTAATCTCATTTCCATTCATTATTTTCTTTAGGAATTTGTGATGAATAGATCTAGCTCCCACTATTCTTCTTGAAAAGATTATCTCTTAATCAAGAAAACGATCTAGGTTAAGAAATATCTCAAAAAACAAGCAAATTATGGATTTAGACTTTTACATACTCACTAGTTAATTGCGTAACTTATGACATTAGACCTTAATCGTTGAAATTCCAAGATTTAATGGTTTCACCATATCTCTCTTTGGTTTTTGATTTGCCTTTTGAATTGTGTACATTTAAAAGACTTTTGTGCAACCGCCAATTATAATTAGGAAGACAAAGAAACTTATCATAAAGTATACCATATATTTCATCTCATTTGGGATACATAACTCAATTGAGAATGTTCCAAGATAAATGATTTATAAGGTTTTGATTGTACCTTATAATAATTATTACTTAGTTCAATATCTTTTCTAAATTCACTTACATAATTGACATACATTAGCATGTATAATATTTGCTAAGCCATTTAACTTTGTTACTTGTATTTTATGTAAGATAGCTCATGTATTTGTTAAAGACTTCTAAAAGAAATCATGATACATGTTTTTTTGCATTAAATTGACAACGTAAACAATTATCTTTCTATAAAACCTAGCTCATAAAACACTTCTTATGAAGTATTTATGTTTATTTTTATCTACTTAGATAATCTTTTCAAAGATATCTAGGAATGTATTTAAGTCATCATCAAATCTATTAGACATACAAGGATATAAAAGAAATACTTAACATTAAACTAAAAGAATAATCAAAATCTCAAAATATCCAAAATTATGAAAAATGTAACAATGTTTGTCACGACGGCAACATTAAACATTATTCATAAAAACTTCTAAAATAAATCCTAAGTATTGAAGGGGATAACTAGCAAGAGACCTATGTGCTCCTCTACCCCCGAAAAAAGGTTCATCCTTTCCTTCCTTCAAGTAACAACTCACTTCTTCAAACCTACACATTTGAAAATCAAATGTTAGAACATCTACAACTAGTATAAATACTGAATTGGTAGAAAAAATTAGGCTTGAAAACTTAAATACCCAAGGTTGATGCCTTGGTCCAGTTCCTCTTTTCCTTTTCCTTGAAGACTTTGAAGTTCTTTCTCTAATGACCAATTTCGTTGCAATGGAAGCAAGTACTCTCACTCTCCTTGATCTTTGGAAGGATTGCCTTAGAAGGAGGAGGCAAAATTTGATTCTCGCTCCTACCTGACTTAGGACCCCTGGGTTTCAACTGCTTGTTTCCTTTTCTCTTTTTCTTCTTTATATGTCCCCCTAGGACCATGAGTACTGAATTTGACTTTTGCAACACAATTTCTTCTTTCATTCTCAACATTCCATGCAGCTCCATCAACAATTTGGACATTTCATACATATTAAAGTTCATCACCAACTAATCATATGCTTCAAGCAATGACCCTAATATCAGATTAGTGGTCAACTCCCTAGAAACTTATACGCCCAACCTCTTAAGAGTATCGAGATTTGCTTTTATATATAGTAAATAGGAGCTAACCAAAGTACATGGGGTCATCCTACATGAGGTGAGAGATTTCGTGTTAGAAAACCTCTCAATCCAAGCTTACTTTTGAAATATAAATTTCAAGTTCACCATATCTCATATGCCTTCATATTCCCAAACTATTTTTGCTGTTCAATAGTAGTGGTTGCCAATATAGGACATGTGATGTCAGTGGAATAATATAACTCTTCTTGTCTTGTTTGAGGATGATCCCCAAATTTTGAGACCAGTATAAATAATTGAACCAATTAAGATTCTCTTTTTATATAATCAGTCATAGTGTGAAGGAGTTCATGTTATTTGGTTGTGTCATTTTTAGCCTACAGAACTAAGATCAACTTCATTAGTTATGGGCTAAAAATCTCACAAACCAAATTGATATCCCCTTAAATAATTCATTGTGTTTGTAGGCCAAGATCCACTTTTCAAAAAAAATACCTTAGTCAAGCTAAGTTTATGCACCTAGAGGTTAATCTACTTAGGTAGGAAAAATACATAATCATGTTTGATGCACAACTCTTGGATCAAGTGGATTAACAAGATCAAGTGTCAAACACAAAATCCCATTGCATGTTTCCTAGGTCCGACCATACCTTTCAACGTTAATTCAAACCCACATTAATAGCCCATGCTTCACCAAAAAAAGAGGGGCATATCTAGGACTCCTAGTGCATGTGATCGACATTTGAGATTCTTGACAACCATAGGCCCAAAAACCTACAACTAAGAACTAACCTAGTAGCCTAGCTAATCTTCATCCTTGTGAGTACCAACTTGGACGATTTTAGGCTCTCCACTCTAATCTGGTGGGCTTTGCAATTCTTGGTCTTAAAATCTTCATTATAAATCTACTATAAGAACTTAAAAAAAAATTACAATAATCCTTGTGAGGCACATAGGCCCCATTTACAAATTACAAAATGCAAGGCCCATGAATGCACCATTCAAATTCATTCAATCACATTCAACAATACATAAAAGAAAATTGCATCATTCATAGATAAAACAAAGTGCATTTTTAAACTTAATTTCGAAGACCAATAAGGAAATCATGTTTATGGGCTAATTGGGATTGAACTATATAAAGGGCTTGGACTGAGGTCCAATAGGCTCATCGAATGAACTATCTTCTAAAATCCCTAACATATGCTAGTCGTCCTTGTGCTTTTGGATACTCTAGCAAATTTCCAAATTAGCTAATTTTAATGATATGTCATATAAATACACCAACATTAAAATTTCATAAAATATGTACCAACATGAATTAAACAAAATTTAAAACATTAATACACGTGAATGCATAAAAATAATTCAACCAAGAATCAACTATGCAAAAAACACAACAATTCAATGCACAAAATTGAACTAAATCCCATCACAATGACTAAAATGATTTTATGTGTCATCAAAAAAAATTAATTCACACCATAAAAAACATTTTATCACTCATTTTAGATATTACATAGAATGATTTTACCATTTTTAGTCAACCAAAACACAACTTGTTTGAATTAAAACATGCAACAATCAATTACAGGGTTATCTATACAATCTTATAGGGTTTCAAGTTACAAAACAAATTTATTAACATAATAATTATGATTAGACCTAATTAACACCTTTAATTAAAGTCTAGAATATCAATTAATCATGTCAATAAAATTTTAAATAACCTAATCTCATTTTTATAATTAACCATTTAGCTCATAAAAATAATCAAACATGCAAAACTAGGTAGATTTTGGTTCATTAGGGTTTTGGCCATGTATGAACAACCAAAACATAAATTATTTTGAAAATATCCTGGATCATTCATGAAAAAATATTTAGCCACCAATTAACCATCAATAATTCTTTACATGTTCAAACAACCAAAACTAGTTCATAACAAGTCATGTTAAGGCAAAACTACGTCATTTATTATCAATATGGGATTTTTACAACTAGGGATTTTGAATCAAGCCATTAAATCACTTAGAAACAACCTTAGGTCAGTTAAAAACAAAAATCCAACCAAACAGCCTATGTAAAGTACAAATGTGATTTTCAACACACTAGTTTTAGTCATAACGATTTGTAATCATCATTCATGGTAAAAATACTCACAAAATGCATGTAAGTGGATCTAATACCACTGTTGGGTTTTATTTTAGATTGAACATGCCAAAACACAGCAAAAAACATAAAATTTATGGCAAAATCATCCAGAAAACAAGCCAAGTCCAAACATGCATAACTTTGCAAAAACTTAACTGGTTGAGTGTTTTTACCTCTGAAAATGTGAGCTATTGATTTCAGACGAATTGATACAGTAAATGCTGCATAGAAATAGACTATACAACCTTCCAAGTTGCCAAAGTGTGTCATAGGAGCTAATTTTTATGCGACCCCCTCTATCTTCACACGCACATGACTAATCTGTAACAAAAAGGGCAAGTTAGCTTTATCTTAAATGTATTTAGCTGTAATGTTTGTTAGTAAAAAAATAAATCACACTCTCACCTTGTGGGTAGCTACAGGCATGGCTAAGAGTGCCAAAAATAAGGATATTAAGTCACCTTATATAGGCATACGACCAAGAAGAAGATAAGGGAAGAGGAAAGATAAAACCCCTAATCCTAATCCATATCCAACTCATTATTTTAAGCTACTTATCCTAGTTTGATTTAAATTCAAACTTTCAATTCAAAATCATTTAGGATTATTTAATTAATACATAATTAACACTAGTCATTAGTTGGTCATACTTCACACTTAAAATGAAATTATATTGTGTCCAATTTAGATAAATAACAGCCTCATATGTTTTTCCTTAAAAGGACCCAAACATACGTCTAAAATGGAAATATCTCTTTTACCCATTTTAGACATAGTCTTTGTGAATATATTGCGACATCCATTTTGACCTAGTACAATCTCACATAGTCCTTTACCGTAAATGTTGAAATTACATAAGGCATGGAATAGTCACCTTATTTATTCAATTCCTTTTCTTGATATTCCAATGACACCAAATTCTTTCATATAAATAATGAAACTCACTATTTCATCTGGGTGTAGCCATACTCTTTTTAGTTTTCTAATTAAGTGGTCAATAACATTTGCTCTCTCCTCAAGACCGGTTAATTCCTTAACTTCTCTCATGCTCTTTAACATGAACAAATACATATCCATACTTTTCACCCTATTACAGGCACATTAGGCTTATATCAAACTATACAAAAATTCATCTAGAGTTTCATATAGATTTTTGGTATAATAACTCTAATGTAAGACTTGCACATCATGACTACTTATGACTTTAAACCATGCAGTGTTCTCATTAGCATATCTAATCTAAACACCATGCCCTAGACCTGTATCCATGATTTTTGACTGAAATCTCATACCCTTATATTCGATAAGAGAAAAATCACTCAGTTATAAAGTGCATACTAGTCTTAAAGCACATAATATTCCTAGAGTAGTGATTCATTAGGGATATTTATAATAAAATCTCTCACTTCAAGTTCTTACAAACATATACATCACATATGCCAGCTCAAACATTGAGATACTCAATCATGGAATTTTATTAATCATTATGCACAGAAAAAATAGAAAGATAGAATGAGATGTCTTAACTATGAACGTAGTCTATAGACAACACTTGGGGCTAGAGCTTACACTAACAATTTGGCTACTAACGATGTTAAACCATCTTTACCAAGTGTGTTTGTTGATCTTTCGTAGAAATATGAAGATATATTTCACGACGAGATGCTGAATGGTTTACCAATAAATCGAGGCATATAACACAAAATATACTTCATTTTTGGCACTATCATACCATATTTAGCCAGCTTATCGAACCAATCCTAGTGAGATAAGGGAGATTCAAAAGTAAGAAGATGAGCTACTGGCCAAAATTTATGTGAGGAAAAGTCTTAGTCCTTTCTCAGTTCTTGTTATTCTTGTGCCAAAGAAGAGTGAGACATGGCAAACGTACGTGGACTGTAGAGCCATAAACAAAATCGTAGTAAAATATCATCATCCTATTTTTGAGTTAGATGATATGCTTAATGAATTGCATGGTTCTTATTTGTTCATAAAAATATACTTGAAATTTGGTTACTATCAAATTTCAATATGTGGGGATGAATGGAAAAGGTTAACATTGGTGTGAGTGGCTTGTCAAGCCATTTTGTCTAACTAATGCACTTAGCACATTCATGCAATTAATGAACCATGTATTGCATGATTACTTGGGTAAATTTTTTGTTGTCTACTTTGATGATATCTTAATTTACTCTAAGTCCATTGATTATTATATTCTTTATGTGTGACATGTGCTTAACATTCTTCAATAAGAAAAGTTGTATGCTGCCATTAAAAAATGGAATTTTTGCATGGACAAGGTTAACATTCTTGGCTTTATAGTCTCTAGTAAAGGTGCTGAGGTTGATGAAGACAAGGTTAAAGCTATTAAATAATGGCTACACCAAAAACTAGTAAGGTAAGAAGTTTTCATGAACTTGCAAACTTCTATAGAAGTTTCATTAAATATTTTAGTACTATTATCATGCCTTTAAATGAACTTGTTAGGAAAAATGTTGGATTTATTTGGGGTAATGCACAAAAATGTGCTTTTAATGAACTTAAAAATAAATTGTTTAATGAACCTTTGCCAAACTTTATTAAGACTTTTGAGATTGAATATGATGCTAGTGGCATATGGATTGGAGCTATTTTGATTGAGGATCAAAGATGATAACATATTTCAGTTAAAATTTGATTGGTGCATCTTTGAAATGTCCAACATATGACAAGGAATTATTTTCTTTGGACTGTGCCCTATAAACAAGGCAACATTAACTATGGCCCAGAGAGTTCATGATACAAACTAATCACGAAAGTTTAAAACATTTAAGGGGTTAAGATAAGCTCAACCAAAGACATGCCAAATGGGTAGAGTTCATTAAAACATTTCCGTATGTCATAAATTAACAATAAGGTAAAGAGAATGCAATTGTCGATGCATTTTTTAGAAGGTACACTTTACTTAATTCTCTTATTGCTAAGTTGTTGGACTCTGACTTTATTAAAGAATCGTATCATAATGATGTTAATTTTTGCACTATTTTTGTATCTCGTGAAAATGGGACTATTTTTGATGATTTTTCTTTGCTTTATGTTTTATTGTTTAAAAGAAATAGATTGTGCATTCCTAAGTGTTCTATGAGAGTCATTAATAAAAAAAATGCGGTGCTTTGGGGTCAATAAAACTCAAGAAATTTTGATGGATCACTTTTTTGGCCTAACATGAAACATGTTGTTCACAAAGTTTGCAATCGTTGCATAACATATAGGGAAGCTAAATCTAGATTGAAATCATATAGTTTAAACACACCTCTACCTGTTCCTAATGCACTTTGGATTGTCTTATCTATGGATTTTGTGTTTGGTTTTCCAAGGACTTGAAAAGGTTATAATAGTATCTTTCTTATGGTTGGTAGGTTTAGTAAAATGGCTCATTTTATACAATGTAACAAAACTGGTGATGTTAATTCATTGTTGTTTTGATTTTCTAAGAGGTAGAGAACTTTCATGGCGTACTCAAAAGCATTGTTAGTGATCGAGATGTTAAATTCCTGAGGCACTTTTTGTAACGCCCCATTTTTGGGAAATTTTTAAAATTATTAGGAATATTTATTAATATTATGAGGAAATTTTTCGCAAGAAAAATTAAGTATTTATTTGCTGGAGGAGTGTAGAAGGATATGGGATTTTAAAATCAGGTAAAGTCAGGAAAACTGGGAGAGAGAAAATAAAAAAAGAGAGCATCGGTTGAGCTAAGGGGTAAAACCGTCAATTCTCATTTCTATATATATATATGCATTTCCCTTTCTCTCCACTCATACCATTCCCACGTTTTGGCTTCCAATTTACCAAACCAAGATCTAAAACCCTAACCGAGCTTCAGTCTCGACGAAACTTAGTGATCGGGAGAAGTTGGAACGAGTGGAGATCATGAATTGGTAAGTCTTTACGATTTGAATATGTGAATCCCGTTTTTGTGATTGAGTGAGATGTAAATGTGATTTTCTCATTGATCTTAGGTCGGAATGGAGTGAAATTATTCTTGATTGATAGATATGAATGTGTAGTAACATCTGGTATCGAATTTTAGGGTTTATATATTGTTTTGAGGCTTTAAAATGGAGTTTTAAGTAAGGGGATACAAAGTGACGAAAATGGAAAATTTTGAACATAAGTTTGCTTCGACGTTTTGATGTTAGGGTTACGTTTATTGAACTCTATCAATGTTAAATGCAAGGTTAATTTGATTGGGTAATGAATGTGTTGGAATTAATTTTGGTTTAAAGAAAATGGTTTGATAATTTTGTAAAGGAAATGG
>CANYCX012697152.1:0-16686 GCA_948193385.1 Breynia disticha f. nivosa
AGGTTCTACTATCAAGGTCCTCAACCTTGATACCTCAAGTTCTTAATTAACATTCTTGGATATTTTATCAAACACATACCACAGGTCAATACATGATATGATAAAATAATGCCTCATAATTTTATTACTCAATAATAAAAGTTACAGACAATGGAATGGGCTAGGGCTTACACTAACAATGTCTCCAAATTTTTAGAGCAAACACAATTGCAGTTAATTCCAGATCGTGTACTGGATTGTTTATTTCATATAGTCTAATTTGTTTAGAAACATATATAACAACCTTCCCATTTTATATAAGTACACAACCCAATCCATGATATGAATCATCATTGTATATTACAAATCCTTCTAGTCGTAGGAATTGTAAGAATTGGAACTGTGGTCAATCTGTATTATAGTTCATCAAAAATTTGCTGACACTATTCATTCCATTGAATGAATACGTTCTTTCTAAGTAATCTTATCAATGGAGTACCTACAATCAAGAATTCCTCCATAAATATTCTATAATATACAACCATTCTCAGGAAACTACGTACCTCTGGGACCATTTTAGGAGGTTCCCATTTAGCATTGCTTCTATCTTCTTTGGATCTACTGATATTCTTTGTCCAAATATCACATTTCCTAGAAAGGCTTTGTGGTCTAACCAAAATTCATGTTTGTTAAGTTTTGCATATAATTTATTTTCTCTTAATATTTGTAATACTATTTTGTTCTTTATTATTCCTCGAGTAAATGAGTATATCATCAATAAAGATAATCATAAATTCATCGAGGAAAAATTGGAATATCTTGTTCATTAGTACCATAAATGCTGCTAGAACATTAGTTAAACCAAAAGGCATGACTAAAAACTCATAATGACCATATCTGGTTTAAAAAGCAGTCTTCAAAATATCATCATCTGCTATTTCCAACTAATGATAACCAGTTCGTAAGTCAATCTTTGAAAAGATAATAAAACCTTGGAATTCTAACACTGTTATATATATATATATATATATATATGTGTGTGTGTGTGTGTGTGTGTGTGTGTGTGTGTGTGTGTGATAGCTAGGGCCTATGAAATTTCACGTTTAAATTTTGCACTCATGAATGTCAACGTTTCCATGTTATATAAGTCGAGCAAAACAAGTTTAATTCCAAACAATATCAACTGTTGAAAATGCCTTCCTAGTTTGGAAACTTATGAAGGCATCAATCATTGAGGCATAGACTCTCTATGGGAGTAGGTGTGTACTAGATTATCTTTGTGAGACAAGGTTTGAGTAAGAATTTTTTATGCCTTCTATGTGTAAGGGTATAAAGAGGACTATGCCCAATGCATGCAAGTTTAGGTTGGACTTGATAAAAGGTGGTAATTGGATTTGCTCATCACCTTAAGCAATGGAAGTGAGATGGTGTGCCTAACATCTTAAGTATAACATCTCTATCTGGATAATCATAATTAGTTAAATAAACATAGAAATTAAGAATAAATGAAATGTATTAAGTTTTGAGATATGTTGAAATCATAATTTAGATGAAAATGCATATGAAACAGAGTTATAATTTGTACAAGTAAGTTTCAGGTTATCAACACAGTGGGCATGCCGCCCGACATGGTGACCGTGCTCTTGGGAAATTTATGAGGATGACTGTGTTATTGGAAAGAGTTGAGCGCAGTGGTCGTGTTGTTTACCATGATGGTCATGTGTGTCAACAAGGGTCGTACCAAATCAACACAAACATGTCAACCTGATAAATTTGCGTAAACTTGGGAAATCACAAGTAAGAGGTGGAATTTTTAAACATATATATACAGAAGCTGTATTTTTCTACTTCTTAAAAACACAAACAGCAAACCTAAAGTCCTCTAAAAACCCAAAAATATTCCATCGAATGCCACTTTTTATTCATCATCACATTAAAAATAAGAGGAGAAGAAGGAATCAATCAAAAATTGTAAAAAAAACTTAAAGGTGAGCATACTTAAGGAATTTAGTTCTAAAATGTTACAGTTATATAAGGTTTTGAATAGAGAAGAGAAACAGAGGGAATTCTAGATCCATAGATTGATTTAATAAGAGAAACATGTGACCATGCATAAGATATAGTCGATTGTGTTGTGAATAATGTATATGAATTGTTATATGGATTGTTTATTGTATATATAACACAAACTAGACAATCAGAGTAGGATCAAAGCTAGAGAAAATTCGAGTATTTCAATTAGCCAGGTGAGTAATCTAGCTCACTTTTATATATATAATTAAATATGAAATATTCATATTTTATAAATGTTACATATATCAAGATATATATATACGAAAATGAATGGATAAAATTATGTGATTTAGAATTAAACAGGTATATTGGACACAAGATTTATTTATATAGGTATGTGATTGATTTTTCAACGATCATGATTTATATATATACAATTTCATATGATATGCATATGTGTTGATGGAGATTTTGATTATGACGGAGCTAAAGATTTATCAATCTGTAGAACGAGTAGGAATGGAGAACGAGTAGAAATGGAGAACGAGAAATTACATGTGACTTGATTGAATGTATATGATTATTATGATTGAATATATGATTACAGTGATTATGATTATACATGTTTTATAAGAGAATTGATTATATGAATTATGATTTATTAAATATGAAAATGATTACTCACTGAGTTTGTAATTCATAAAAATGTGCACTTTTATTTCAAGTTCAGATAGATAGCTAAAAGTGATACTTTAGAGTTTACTAGTAGGTGGGTCAGATACAACTCCTCCGCACTCTCTCTGTCTACACCTAAAACATGTTATATATATATATATATATAAACATGTTTAGATGATGTATTAGGTTGGGTTGTGTGTTGATGATCAATATATGTCTATGGTTTAATTTTGATTATATGCTAAATAATTTGAAATTGTGTTTGGTTGATTTTAGGTTCACTTTAGGATTATAAATTAATATGGCAAGATTCACACGGGTCATGCTTAATTGACACAAGTACCATGTTGAACAAGAACAAGGGACGTGTTAGTACAACACGGGGTCGTACCCATGAGACATGTTATACTAAAAAGGGTCATGTCCCAGACCGTGTTAGGGTCATGTTATATATTATTTAGCATTAAAATGATTTATAATTAATAAATAAATAGTAGATCAATCATATAAAAAGTAGGAATATAATATTAAACGAAAAAGTTTTTAAATATTCAAAATTATAAGCTAATTAAAATGTCAATTAAATGATTAAATATATAATTAGTTTAGGGTATTATATTAAGGGTGTTAATCTCACATTATACAAGAGTCATGTTGCAAACATGATTAGAATGAAAGCAAATTCCTACCTAAGTAGTTTAACCTTGTAAGTGTACAATCTAAAACTTGACTATAAGGTTGTTATGGAAAGTGGATCTTGGCCTATAATGGCACTAACACAAATCAATTATAGGATGTTAATTTGATTGTGGGACTTGAAGTTAAGATGGTTTTAAGAAGATTAAAGATCTTATCTGACTTTTATTGTTTGATTCTTTTGTGCAAAAAATGAAAAACAACTGCAACGTTTTCTTCTTAAGATTGATTCTTGAGAAGGAAAAGCTTAATGGCACTAACTTCGTGGATTCCTCTCAAATTTAAGAATCATTTTCAAGCAACAGAAGAAGTTAGATGTGCTATTTAGGGCTTTACCTCCTACAACAGTAAGGAATGCATTACAAAAGGCTAAGGATGCATATGAGAAACTTAAGAGTGAGTGATGTGACTTGGATGATGTTGACCACCATGAATGATGATTTAAAAAAGAAATTCATTGATATGGAGGCACATCAAATTTTTATGGGACTCAAGGAAGTATTAGAAACACAGTCTTGTCTAGAGAGGTTTGGAATGACGAAAGGCTCTTATCAGTTGCAAAATGGTTCTAGGTATATCTATAGGAAGAAATGTACTTAAAATTAAATGGTATCTTGATGCCCTTGAGAGGCTTGAGGTACATATGAGCAATGAGCTTTCAACTGATCTCATTTTGGGATCTTTGACTGATAATTTTGACCCGTTTGTGATGAACTACTATAACATATCTATCCTATTAGCTTATGACTAATACAATAGAAATTAAAATTAAGAATGAGTAATACGAATATGTTCTGACTGTTAGAATTGAAAATTAAGATTCATGTGATCAACACACTGGACATGTAAAAGACCACGATGGCATGTTAGATCACAATCTAGACAATAGATGAGCACGGTGACCATGGTGTGTACCACAGTGGGTGTGCTAAAACTCAAATTGAAACAAGGAATTTAGATGTGACCGTGGTTCATCCCACAGTGGTTGTGTTGCCAACATGGGTCGTTCTTAAAATGACAAGGCTGTGTTGCACTGTCAAAACATATAAAAAGGAAAAGTTACAAGCATGTGCTATCATTTTTATATAGAAATAAGGAATAGAAAGTAGAGAGAGCTAAGATAGACAAGAGAAACCTCCATAACTAAACCTTCATCAATCTTCAATTGTTAGAGTAAGAGGAAGAAGAAGGCTCGAAGTAAAAGAGTGGTGTAAGAAGGAGGTAAGGAAGTTTAAGAATTTATGAATGATTGAAAAGGAATAGAGAAAGGAACTAAGTAGTTTGATAAATAGTAAGGCTTAGAGTAAAAGAGTGTTGTAAGAAGGAGGCAAGGAAGCTTAAAAATTTATTAATGATTGAATAAGGAATCGAGAAATGAACTAAGTAGTTTGATAAAAAGTAAAAGAATCATTTTTATGGATCTATGTGTTTTTAGTGTTTTTATTGAGTATATTGTGAATTATAGATTATATTACTATTGATATATAGGACGATAAGACAGGCTATAGAGTCGAGATCGGAATCCAAGAAACTTTGAATATTTTAGCTAAACCAGGAGAGTAATGTAACTCGCTTAAATAAAGATATATGTGATATTGTTTTCTATATATATGATAATGATAAAATGAAATGAAAAAATGATATATGTGTATATGTGTAAATGAGACAGGAATTTCATATGATGGAATTGATATGAACAGGTATGTATTTATATGGTATATGGTTTATGATATGTTGATTCTTGTTTGATTGGAGGGGTTATAATATGATGAAAGGTGAAATTGTTTAATTAATTGGAGTTGAACAAAATTATGGAGATGAGTGGGTATAATAAGGAGATGAGTGGAATATAATATATTTGGAGATGATCAGTTAATGTGGAAATGATATATGTTTAAAATATAATTGAATTCATATGTTATATGTTTATAAATGAAAATGTGCGTTAAGTTTATATGTTCTAAATGATTACTCACTAAGTTTTCAACTTATAAAAACATTCACTTTTGATTTCAAGTACAAGAAAGCTAGATGGAGACTAATAGAAGAAATTTAGTAGGTTAGACAACTGTAACTCTTGATTCTCTTTTTACCCTTTTTAGTAAGCTTTTGTAGATAAACATGTATCTCATATATGTGATGAAAGAATATGTTATATATATTGTATAATTGTTAACTAGTTGGTTGAGGATGTTAGATGATAGTAGAATGATCAAATGAAGGGTTTATTAATATTGCTTGATGCTGATAAATGGTTGACTTATATTTGATGTATGGTTTTTTGAATTAAAAATTGTTTGACTTAATGAATTCAGTAGATTGAGAATGTCTGATTGTTGATTTTTCTACACAGGATATACTTATATATGGTTAAAACAGTTTGCTTTTTTACATGTATAAATAAATTAGGGTAGTGGAGTTTTAATCATAACATACAGAAAACACACACCAAGATCACATAATAATTTATAACATCATATTAGGGAATAAAAATATGGACTTGCATGTAAAAATCAAAACTATAAATCAATGATCAGATTTTTACCTTGTCTTCTTACTAAGTCGAATATGTAGATGAATAATCAAGTCAATACAACCTTAAAAATACTTTGGGAATACCTTCAATACACCTTTAGAACCCTAAATGTTGTTCCTTTACAAAAAACACACAAGATCAAAAGAAAAAGTGTACGAGCACTTACAATGGTAACAATTTCACCTTGTTATGTTCTTGAATGGACATTTCACAGTTCTAAAGTGACCAATGTGGTTACTCACTATGATCAGCCCTTTAAAGTGTTACTGCTTTGTTTAGAAGGTCAAGAAATCAAAACCTTGTATTTTGGTTTGAGAGTTTTGGCCAAGAGGTGAAGGGGAAGAAGAAAGAGTGAAAAACTTGGTCAAAAATAACTTATTCTCTCTCTCTCTCTCTCTTTTATGGTCATATGGTCTAGGTTGATTAGGAGACTTTAATGATATTAAGCATATCCTAAGTGTTTCCTACCATGAGAGTTAGATAAGGGTTTGGAATCTTTCAAAATTTCTCTCTCTTCTATCTTTCTTACAAAGAAGGATCATTTCTTATTATTCCATCTCTTTGTCCTTTTCTTTCCTAATTAATCTAGGATAAAATTATCCATAATGATAATACTTTTATTGAGCATTAATAAAATATGTTTGGGCTTTCGTATTATGAGCTTTATCCATTCTAGGCAAAATTACTAAAATTGGCCCAACTGTCCGATCTAGCCTCATGACCAAAAAATGACCTAAGGTGAATTTTCAATTTTACCCTTTTTAATTTGTTTTGTTTGTGTGTGATATGTAGGATTATTTAATAATGTTAATGAATTTATATTTTCATAAATCATAGGCTTTTTCTAGTAAGACTATGATCATCCAAAATGAAATAGTTGACAAGTGATGCTAATAGTCCTACTACAACTAAAATTTTTTCCTTGATCTCTGATATCATAATTTTGCCTAAGTCATGTCTTTGAGATTCTTATTATGTTCTAAATCAGGTTTTTGGTCCTCTATGATAAGATTGATAATTTCAAATGAATGATATAGTCATTCCATTTAGGTGCAGTCGTGCTCTTCTCAATCTTGCCTATTAAGCGGCCAGTGATATCTTCTCTCATTATGAGAGGGTCAATCCCTTCACTTCACTCATGCTTCTACTTGTAATCCATAGCATACCCAATCATACTCATACTTGTCAACCTTTTATGGTCACGTTAGGCTTATGTCAAAGTACACTAGAAATAACAATAAAATCATAGCAATTTTAGGCCTAAGGACAAAAATTTGATATGCAAGAAATATGCTAATTTTAGTATTCTCATCAATGATTGCTCTCCAAATACAATGTCCAATATTGTACCTATGAAATTTTTTAAATATCTCATATTTGTGCCCTATAGAACATAATCACATATAAAGCTCATACTAGTCTGAATTTATTTCCATTCCCATGGAAATAATTGAATAATGATATTTAGAATGTTAATATCAAAACTTTCAAGTTTTACTATCATGGTCCTTAATATTGATACCTCAAGTGTTTAATTAACATTCATAAGTCTAATATAGGTTCAATGGAGCATGAGTAGGGTGTGGAGTGTTCCACAGGGCGTGTTATACATCACAACCTTTGTATAATTTTTTGGACATGTCAGAGTTATTAGCACAGTGGTTGTTGAAATGACTACGCAGATTGTGCTAGTACAACATAGGGACCGTGCCTATAGGATGTGTTGCACTAAAACAGGCCGTGTTCAGACCATGCTCCAGGCTTTGTTTAATGTAAAAAGATTGACATAAAGTTTATAGACATTTTATAAGCAAAAGAAAAAGTGAAAAGAAGTAATTTATAAAAGAAGTTTCAAATGTTGTATGTTATATGATATGTACAATGTGTATACAAATGATATAAGAAAAGGAAAAAATTTATTTACATGAATATAAACATATATAAATTAGGATGCTACAATTAAATCAAATTCAAATAGTCAATTGAAGAAAAGACTATTATTTCTTAATAAAATGCAGTGTTTTAGTCGACCTATTATGATCAAATGACATAGGCTAGATGAAAATAGAACTTTAGGTAGTGAAACATTAAATGAAGGTTGATTTAAAACATTTAATAGTGGTTGTCATCCAGAGAAAAATTTTAGTCGACTAAATGAAACTTCGAGGGAAATTAGTCGACTAAAATAAAAGTCTGTCGACTAAAAAGAAAATTAGTCTACTAAAAAAAGTTAGTTGACTAAAAAGGATGTTTGGTCGACTAAAACAAGGTAAATTGAAAAAGGAGTTTGCTCAACTTGAATCTAATGGAAATAAATCAAAGCCTCATATAAAAACACACTAGAAGTAGAAAAGAAGATACAGATAAACATTCTAAATATTCTACACATGCATCTTGAGAGAAATAAAAAACAGAAACAAGAAATCCAAAGAGATCCAGCATCGATCTACTTCATCTTTAAAGTTCAAAGCTTATCCTCAACATTGTGCAATAAGATTAGTGATCTCAAACTTCTAGTTCATCTAGTTGCACAACTTATTCTTAATTGTGTGTTTTTATACATCTCTTTGTGAAGATTATTTTGGTAGGATTTGAGTCACAAGTCAAATCAACTTGGTGGAACTTGAGTCTTAAATCAAGTTATCTTAGTAAGATTTGAGCCACAAGTTGTCCTTGTTAGAGTTGATTCGTAAGTCAAGTTGTATTTGGTAGGATTTGAGCCAAAAGTCAAATCATCTTATAAGGTAGCTTGAGCTGCAAATCAAGTGTTTGTAAAAAGTTCTCACTTAGCTTAAAAACTGAAGATATAATGAAGAGTTTTCTAAAATCTTTAGTGGGAGCCAAGTGTTTATGCTTAGCAAAGCAATTAACTCTTCCATTGTAGTTATACTCAAATTTTCCACTTACTAACTGACTTTTGGCTTAAAGCACCCGCTACCATGTTGTCTTTTCTCATATGATAATTATACAGTCATGATCCTTCAATAATTCAAGCCATATCCTCAGTCTCATTCCTAATTCTTTCTATGTCTATTAAAAATTTGAGGCTTTTGTGATTTTTATATTATTGGAAAATCTCTTCATATAAGTAGCACCAGAAATCTTTAGTGAAAAAACCATTGTTGTAGTTCTAAATCTTTCACTGGATAGTTCAGCTTATGTGGCCTCAAATGTCTCAAGGCATATGAAATGATTTTTCCATTCTGCATTAGAATACAATCAAGCACCTGATTTAACGAATCATTGTAAATCATAAATTCTCTTTACCCAGTCGGAATATCTAAGAATGACATTCTTATTAATCTTTGCTTTAGTTCTTCATAACTCTTCTCACATTGGTCATTCACCGTAAAGGGATGTTCTTCCTCAGTAATTTTATCAGTGGAACAACTATAATCGAGAATCCATCTATGAATCTATTGTAGTAACCTGCCATACCGGGGTAACAATATACTTTAGTTATTATTTTTGTTGGTTCCTAATTCATTATGACTTCAATCTTTTTTGGGTCCCCTGAGATACGGAGTCCTGACATTACGTGTCCTAAGAACATTACATGATCTAGTAAAAAATTGCAATTGCTCAAGTTAGCATATGACTGTTTCTTTCTCAGAAATTGCAGAACTATCCTCAGATGCTCATTTTGTTCTTATGCAACTCTAGCATAAATAAATATTTATTTTGATGAATACAATAGAAAATATATGAAGAAATGACCGAAACACTATTTCATCAAAGCCATAAATGTTTCTAAGACTGATTCTAGATTTAATGATTGGTATGGATTTATAATTACATCAAATGAATTTAAAGACTGCATTCTTTAACGGTGAGATAAAGGAAGAAATATTTATGGTTCAACTTAAAGGTTTCATAATTCTTGGGAACGAACATAAGATTTGCAAATTGATAAAATCAATTTATTGACTAAAGTTGTCTTTGTGATAGTGGTACATTAAGTTCTAAAAAAAGTCATCTCTTTTAAATTCAAAGTCATTGATGATTACATGTGTGTCTACATCAATAAAAAATGTAGAAATAAATTTGTCATTTTAGCATTATACGTTCATGATATATTGTTAGCTGAAAATGACATAATTTCTAAACGAGGCTAAGACTTAGTTGTCTTCTGATTTTGAAATTAAATATTTAGGTGAAACTCATTATATTCTTGGCAATAAGATCATAAGAGATCAATCAAAGAAATTGTTAGTTCTTTCGCAAGAGACGAACACCAACAAAATTCTTGAACGATTTAATATGACTAATTCTTAACTAAATCAACCCTGATTGCATAAGCTTGTTATGTTGATGCAAGTAGGGAAATGAGTAAATTCCCCTATAAAAGTGCTATTGGTAACATTATGTATGCTATGTTATACACGAGACTGGATATCACATTTACTATTAGACTTGTAAATAGATACCAGTCTAATCCTGTCCTAAACATTGAAAAGCAGTTAAGAGAATCTTAAGGTACTTGAAGGAGACTTCAAGTTACACATTATGTTATTAAGGAATGGACTTACATTTAGTGGTTACATGAATGTTGATCATGAAAAGATAAGGACAAGAGGAAGTCCACGTCTGCATATGTGTTCACACTTGGAAGTGAAGCAATTTTTTAGTGTAGCAAGAAACAAGCTTATATAGCTTTATCAACAATGGAAGTTGAGTATATGGCTTCATGTGCAGCAGTACAAGAAGTGGTCTAGTTGAAACATATCGTAAATCATTTGGATTTAGTACCATTGGGAAAAGCTACTATAATCTTTTTTTGATAGTACTACATCAATGGCTTATTCCAAGAATCCAAACTATCATGAAAAAGCAATCACATTGATATCATGTATCATTTCGTGAAAGACAAAGCAACATAAAGTGAAATAAGTTTGATACATGTTCCTTCTAAGGAAACGATCGTCGATTATTGACTAAACCAATAATGCTCGATTATTGACTAAACCAATAACGCTAGAAATTTATGGACAGCATGAACACACTATGGGTTTACGTGAATCTTAGAATTATTATAATTTTTTTGAACTATTTGTCCATATTGAAACTTTAATTGTGTTCTTAAATATTAAATTTGAGCAATTAAGAGAAAATTATTATTTATGGTCTTCTTAAGCATGTTGAAAGTTGTAGCCTACTCGTATGGGCATGTTGTTTGGGTTTTATCTTTGTAGATAAAATGATAAAATTAGATAGTTATTGGAGAAGCCTAGAATACCCGAATGCCACTTAGAAATCAAATTTTTGAATACATCATTTTGGGTCAACTAAATTTATAAATATGAATTTATAAATGCAAATACTAGAGAAAGCTACCCTAATATTTAAGTTCTGTTGTATATCATAAGTAGTCCTATAAATGGCTAAAATTGAACTAAGAAAATGTGTTGTGTATACTGAGGACCGAAGTTTTCATGTGATGTAATTTAGAAAGATACACTCATAAGTTGAGAATGCATCACAACACTATTATCATGTCTAAGTCAACCAAAAGATGGAAAATATTTAATTGAAATTGATCTCAATTTCCTTATGTAAAATTAGTAACACTCAAGAGGATATCTAATGTACCATTTTTACTTGGATACTATTGTGAGGCATAGTTCATGATATTTAATTTGATAAGTTGTTCAAATAGGATGCTCTAGCTACGAGTGGACACACGATAGCTTTTTGGCTAGATATCATGATTTAGGTGGATCAATAATTGACAAGGAATAATATTTCTAAAGATATCACTATAGTTTCATATGAATTTGGATCCAGATTACGGTTCATGGTGAGAATTGTTATTAGTTTTATGACAAGTTTTCATAAGATCAAACCTAGTCGAAAATAATTATATTAGAAAACTAATCTAGAGACAAATCAGGTTTAACTAAAGATAGAAGATGGTGAAGAGAGTTCCATACAATGAGTTGCGTAAATTGTCAAAAGCTCGTGTTGTTGATGGTTGTGTGCCCACACTACAAAAGAAAAGGCAAATGATCCCTGAAGAGAGAGATTGAATTCTCAATTGTCATGTGTGTGTGGGGGAGATCAAAGAATATTTTATTTTGTCCATAACGTTGGGTTCATTGAATAAATATAATTAATTTAAAAGACTTGATTATAGTTTATTTGATAAGATAATTAAATTAGAAACATTTTATATTTAGGGACTAAAATATAGTTTTGACCCAAAAGATTATTATTTACAAAATGGTACCATGAGTTCTATGAGTAGAACTCATCTCTACCATAATCTTAACACACCAAAATCAGATTGTGAAATTATGATTCTTCTTTAGAAATAGTTTCTATTTTCTCTCTCCTTGTTTTTAGGTTGATCAGAATAATTTTGGGGTAGTTTCAAGGGCAAAATTTTACTCAAATCTTGATGAGCAACATGGTGCATACTAGTGTACTCTCAACAAGGTTACGACAGCCTTTGCTGGCATAAAAGAGTTACAAGGTCAAAATTTTTATTTCAGAAAATCTAACAGTTGATTAATTATGTCATTATATATTATATATGTGTTTTATATTTTCTTTCATAAAGTCTAACAGTTGAGTAATTTAGGTATATCGATACCTAGATCTTGCTTCTCTTTAAATACTTTTATCTCTTCTATTTTTAGTATCGTTTTAATCATTTGATTTTTTCATTTTTGTCTTTTATAATACTTTAATTTGTAGACTAAATAATAGTAGTAAAAAGAGTCTCTCATATGTTAGTACTTGTAAGGTTGACACTTAAAATTCTTGGACAGATTAATACAATTGTAAGTACACTTACCTACATTGTTTTTAATACTACATTTGTTTGGCAGAAATTGATTTCTTACGAAAAATATTTTCCATGATTCACAATCTTATTTTTCGGAATCATATTTTTCGGTATTTCATACTCAAATATTTAAAAATATACAGAAAAGTATAATTTTATATTTTAGATAAGAGAAATATTTTCTTTAACAATATGTTAAGAATAATTATTGTTTTCTATTGATTTTTAAGTTATAATTTTATTAAATTATTTTTCGTTGATAATAAACATTAGAAAATCAAAAAAATATTTTCTCAGAAAACGAACCTCCAAACAAATGGAGCTTAAGTGTTAGTCTTTAAGCGCATCAATGCGGATTTGCTTCACACATTTATAAAAGAGCGGTAAACTCAAAATACTTAATAGGCAACTACTTCGTTATACAAGCCAATACCACAGAAGCAGTGCATATTAAGGGTGTATTTGTTAAACTCTGATTAAGTTGGAATGGGATGAAAGAAGATTTTTTCAAGTTTTCCAATGTTCCGACATCCTTGTTAAAAAGATAAAAGCCAGATAAAACAAATCACGTGATTGAGCTATCCTGACTTAGTTAGAGATACCTATCTTGATTAAACTACAAGATAACTTTTCAAAAAATCTCTCAAAATAAAAACAACAGACTCCTTTCTCCTATTCCGACGTCCCTCTCGTCATCTCCATCACTACACCTCCCTCCTCCATCCATTTTTCCTATTTTTAAGGTAAGTTCAACTTTGATTTCACTGTAAAATAAGGTTTAGTTTGGTATGTGAAGAAGAAAGAAGAAGAAGAAAGGTTGGTGGAAGTTGTGGGCTGGAGGAATAAGAAGACTTCAGGAGTAGAGCCATAGTTTTCAAGTTGATCTAATTTTTTTCATTGAGAGGTCTTTTATTCCCAAAATCATTTCATTATGCTTTTTTTTAATATATTTCATGTGTTTTGGCTATTCTCAGAGGAAGTTTCAATAATTATGGTGCTTCTAGTTTTCAGCTTCAATTTTGATTTTTGTTGTTGGTTTTTCATTGGGTTAATTCGTGGTGGACCGTGCTTGTGTTTTTGGATTTGGTTAAAGTTGCTTTGTGTAAACATGTTTAAAAAGAGATCTACTATTTCTATATCAAAATATTTTAACAAATGCATCTCAGTCTTATCTTTAGTTTTTCTTAACTATATTCAAAAAGTATTTATCTCAATATTATTTATATTATTTTAACAAACACACTCTAATAAGAAGATAGATTAATTAGGTTAAAAATTTCCTTAGTTATTCTTTCTCACTACCTAGTTAGTCGGCTATTTATTGAAACAATGTTAAATTTTTATTCACATTTTTGTAGCTCTTTCGTGAGTCTCAACCATCTAGTTAGGGCAAAAACTCAACATTTATAACACTATCGAATTAAGCAATTTTTTTTTCGTTAATTGAAACAAAAAATTAACGGTAAAACATAGTAATTCATCAGTAATCTTAATAAGAACACATTAGAGCATACATTAAAGCATAACAGTAAGTAGCATTTCCATCCTCAAACCACCGCGGTTTGAGAATGAATATTATCCTAATACTTCCTACAAACAATCCAAGCAAGTAGTCTTATACAATAAGCAATATCTTGGTCCATCTCCAAGTTGCAGCAACAGAGAATAGAGACATGATGAGGTTGATGATAACGACCTAAGTCCTAACCATGGTTGGAGTTAGAGAAGCCAATTGGGAACTAAAATATGCCCAAAAGGTATATGCATGTGCTTTGAGCTCCACGACCACTGTGGAATTCTTAGCATGATGTGAAAAAAGCTATGGAACTAGAGAAATAAATGAAAAAAACTAGACGCTATTAACCCTCCTAATTCTTGCTAAAGTGGGCTAAAACTACCGAAGTTTAGCCTCATTTTCCGTATCAATTTAACATAGAAGGAAAAGATTTAAAACTATTTTTCCTTATCCGAAAGGAAATTTTTTAGTTAAAAACTAAACATATTAAGATGTGAAGTAAAGATGAAAAGAAAACATTTTAAAACATGATTGAATGGCCCTAGATCTAAAACCCAAAGACTACATGGATGTTAATGCACAAAAAAGTGGACATTTCATGCCCATAATTTTTGCTAAAATGGCCCTCCATGTTGAAATGTGATTGGGTAAATTGTTGGAGGGATTTGCCATTTAAAAATACGGTGAAAATCAAAGTGAAGGTTTTGCCTTTTGTTGTTGAATTTACATTTTTTTGGCAAGCCCCTCTTTTTTTTTACTTTCTCCTACCGAATAGCCTTCCTCAGGCTAAACTTTTTCAAATAACCTTTTTCTTCCCAACTTGAGCTAATCCAATAGCTGAAGATGGTCATTATAAACAAGATTTGGTTCTCATTCATGGAACCCTTGTTTCAAAGAGATGCAATGAGCGATGAGATGCATGATTCTCCAATTCATGGAGGTGAAATTTAAACCCCGCCAAGGGGTTTCATATAAAAGTGCGGAAAAGCACCAGCATGTGCGTGCGGTGTTAGGAAAAGAAGAGAACCATGGTTAAGCCATAGGCTGTTGGGACCTCAAAAGAGATAATTGAGGAAAGTATGTGGGGAACCAGCTAGATCGTTGCTATCTCTAGCGATGGGGGATTGGTGCAGCTTGAAGGGCCTGTGGCATAGCAAAACACACTGTCAAAAATATTAGTACTTCGTCAATTTGGTAAAACAAAATTCTACATTACAAATTGTGTTATCGTCTCAAAATTTGACGGCTCAACGAAAAAGAACACACCTGATTGCAAGGCTGAAGTTGGAGCAAGAGACATTGGGGAAGCATAATGCTGGGCGTAAGCAGCAGTTGAACTAAGAGTTGAATACTGAAACAAGTGGTGTGGGTACTGAACTCCGTAAGTCTGCGCAGAAGTGTATCCAGTGGAACCTCCATTGCCATCACTGAATTGAAGATAAGGGTAATATCCTGTTGAGTTTGTCATCAGACCGCCACTTCCGCTTCCATAAATAGGATACTGCGCAGTTGCTCCTCCGTACACATTGTAGTAACTCTGAAATCCATGAAAAAAACAATTTCATTAATTTGCAGAAAAGCAATTTTGGTTTAGTCACATAAAAGCAACATGTGTTCTTGTAACTTCTGAAGTTGACAACTGCAATAATTTTCTTTTTTCAGCGATAGAAGTACTGATTGATTCGTTATCTATCGATCATTTAGTCATATACAACTGGTTACAACTTACAACTTCAATAATACTGGTTCCACTTCCACCTTTAGCCAGCACAAGAAAAAAAATAACTCAAATCGATCCTTTTGTCATCCATGCAAAAATGGTATTGTGGGGAAGAGACATTAATGACATTTATTATGCAATTTTTAACATCTTTCTTTTGTTTTATATAAATCCGCATTTATTTCATGTTTATTCACCATAAAATGTGTAACTTATGATTAATTATATATGTAATTGCATTTAGTTAATTAGATTACAGTGCTCATAAGATTAAACTATTATTCAACGGAATGTACAGTGAAAAAAATATCATTCAACACAACTTGTAGAAAAAGTATATGTTATTATTTTGAAACACAACAATGCGAAAGGTAAAAAGTCATTATTTTGTCTGCTGGAAAGGATGCTTGAAAACGCATCCAAAGATGCATTATACAAAAGGCAAAGTGAAAAAAAAAATATGAAAAGGCAAGTGTATACGAACCGTTGGGTACGAGTAGTCTGGAGAGTATTGAGAATACCTGAAATTGCTCAAATTTAGCCACCAAAAATCAACAAAAAAAGTAAGTATTTACGTTTGGATGCTTGAAAACCAAGTCAGTCAAAATTCCAAATTATAAATAGTGAACATTTCAAGCATATACCCGACAATAAGGACGCTTCTCAATCTGGCATTCCTTTTTCGTTGTGGTTACTCAATTACACCCATCAAAATAATATCGTAAAGTCACCAAAAGTATTCATTTTATTTACTAAATTAC